>JAPDOI010001812.1:0-138190 GCA_029168955.1 Aplectana chamaeleonis
ATGCTAACGAATGTAAACACACGCTCATAACATGCGGGGTATAAATGAGTGGAGGAGCGGTATGCATTTATTCACACACCGCTCTCCTCGAGAAGCTACTGGAGAGTGGCTGGGGAGGTCGAAATTGCGCAAACATGTTTGTTGGCTATTAGGATGTGCTCATAACCAAGCTGACACTCGGAAAATTTTTAAAGGAGGGTTACGGTAGCCCTGCGGAAAAAATGATCGGCATGAGCGTGCTTGTCTGTAGGAGCTTTATTTATTTCCTTCATCATCCGGTCACGTCTTCTGAAACACTAGCTACGTACCACAGTCATGCTTGGTCCTCTGAAACCTCATCTATTTTCCATGTCGTCCTGCCCTTGTCTTTCGAAGCCAAGCTTACCTTTCTTGTCGTTCCAACAATGTCTTATGAGGCTTTAAGGATTTTCCGTGTCCTCCAACCTGCTTAAAGGCACTGTTTGCGATAAACTTCATCCTCGAATTTCGCATGACAAAATCGTGAGTTGAGCGATGGTTTCCGATTAAAAGCCCCGTTTTTCCCTTCTTTCTCAACTTCTCTCTTTACTCAGGTCAGCTCGAATACATTGGCTGCAAAAGACGGAAGTTACAAGCCTCGGACAACTCGTCCACCATTTTCCCTAGCTCAGTTTTTGAGGGCCCATAACTCCATTCCCAGAAGGTCTTGTACGATTCCAGAAGCATCATTGGGATCAGAATGGGACCGGTTTCTAGATAGGCAAACAAAAAACAGAAAATCGATTTTAATCGCGAACAGTGCCTTTAATCTGCACTCGAACGCTAACGTCGGACAGGGAACGAAATTCTCACGTCGTAAAATAGCGTGTTTTGGTGGGTCGATTGCGTCCAACACTACTCATTCTACGACATCATGCAAAAAAATTACAACAATGTATTTTAATTTGCCTGCTCATACCGAAACTCAGCCTAAATTGGAAATGCACTGTCATTTTAATCTCCTTATACGTACATTATCATATAACTTGAGTTTTCTTCTAAAACAAAACAAGGAAGTTGAGGAATGAATTCCCGATGTAGCAAAAATTTGCATGATGTCGTAGAATGAGTAGTGTTGGACGCAATCGAGACATCAAGACATGCTATTTTACGGCATGAGAATCTCGTTCCCTGTCCGACGTTAGCGTTTGAGTTTAATCTGCAGCCCTATCCACTCTCAGCACCGACAGATAACATCTTCTGAGACCCTGTCTGAGTTGTCAGTCTACACGTTGTCATTACATTCAAGGTTATCTTGCTAACGTCGTCTGCAGCCCTATCAAGCGGCGTCCTCACCACGTCTTCAGAAAGCCTATCCACTCTACTCATCGTCGCAGCTCGCCTTTTGCGGCTTTGCCCACCTTCAATGCCGTCCTGTCAAATACATTTGTAGTCCTATGTAGTTTACACGTTACTCCGCTTATTACAACGCCGTCCCGTTTTTTCGTCCCCGAGACCATTCCTTATGTGTGGTTTTTTCCCATGTCTTCGGAGGTTTCGAAACTTAATTGTCATCCTATCGACCTCTTACGAGGCCCTATCTGTCTTTCAGAGCCCTATTCACTGTACTTATCGTCCCCTTACGTCTTCTGGGACCCACTATACTCACCACGTTGCCCTGTCGAGTTTTCTGAGCCCTGTCTACCCTCCACCTTGTCCTCCCAAAATTGTTTGACGCATTGTTCGCTTTTCGATTCACCATCCCACGGAAGTCCTGTCTGTTTTTTACTTCCAGATAGCAGAATTTTGATCACGAAAACCTTGTTTCGAATTCGATGTTTAGCTTATGTGACATGTAACATCTACGACCCCGATCATGAGTCGATAAGTCACCAACACTTTAAAGTCTGCTAACATCTAATTTAGGCGCTCGACGAACTATCGAGCGCAAGATACGCGGCTTATGTCCGGTGACAGTAGTGAGAAGCATCAGGATGAGTTTCTACCGGAATATTTGAGACCTCCGAGAGACGCCTATGATGTGAGATGTCTGTAACCCGGATATTTCACAGTTAATCCAACTTCACCTTCAGGATGAACCTCGTTTCACTGATCACAACTCGCTGCCGAATTACCTTGGCAATCCTAATTCCATTTATCGTCTGCGGCCGCACAAAAGTGGATCCTGCGGCAGCTCAGAGACGTCAACCACAGGATCAAGCTCTTCATCGCATCAAGGATATAGCGGGTACTTC
This sequence comes from Aplectana chamaeleonis, assembly GCA_029168955.1. Lineage (NCBI taxonomy): Eukaryota > Metazoa > Nematoda > Chromadorea > Rhabditida > Cosmocercidae > Aplectana > Aplectana chamaeleonis. Next base: position 2,214 of record JAPDOI010001812.1, read on the forward strand.
AAGAATTTCGGCACCTCACCTAGATCGCCTCCCGTTGAGGTGGAGCAACTAACGAAAGTCGAGAGTACGGAAGAAAAGGTAGTGCCATATACAGAGAGGCCTGTACATCCGAGAGGCCTAGTGTTTTTGCCTTCAGAATCGCAGAGAGCAGAGTGAAGACTCCCCGGAGCAACAACTCGACCAGCTCAGTCCCACATATTCCACCGAATATGTCGGTTACTCTACAGCTTCCGATGTAAGATAATATTCCCCAATTATTGAACAGACTAGAAAGTTTGAATTTTCTTCTTTCAGTGGCCATCAGAAGCACTCTTAACTAACGAGGAAAAATGTGCAATCAAGCTGTCACAGATTTTTGGTTGGAGAAAGGTACTATCAAATCTCTCTCTGACATTGGCGTCTTTGATCCAACCACTATAGGGGCAAGGATTAGGAGTCACACGACAATTTGACTCTATTCCCCAACCCCCATAGCCTTCGGGCCACTGCTGCCGCTATAGTGCCCTCTGAAATTCAGCTCATATCAGTTCCACTGGCAACAGCAGTTGCCGTCGTGCCGCTGTGAATGGGCTAGGAAACAGCTCAGCTTGTAGCTGAAATTAGCCGTGGTCAAGTTGTAGACATCATGATCTCATTTTGTCAGTCCACATAGTCGGCATTATGACGTTGGTAAGCCCTACAAACGAGCGCCAATGTATGCAGTTCTCAATTTCAGGCGGTACGTGTAGTGAAGAAACACCCCCGTGTACGGGTTGTTAGTCGTCTGGTCGATTTCGCGCTGGTGGAATCGGACGAGGAAGACGATGATAAGCCAGGAGAGGACGTTATCACATATCAAGACCTCGTTGGATTACTGAAAGGCAGTGAGGTAATGGTCATTAAATCATAAGAAGTCTAGCCTCTGAAATATTGACTTACCACAATGTAAGCATAACACATCGAACGATTCCGACATGCCTCAAATGGTGTTCGATGTGATATTAACTGCACATACCACATCCTGCTTTACGTCAGTGATAAACTTGTCATCTAAAGGGGTCTGCAGAGTTGTAGCGACCGGCGATTGGTCAGTGCAATATTCTGAAGCATCAAGGCTCCACAACCAGTTTTGTTCTACAACAGGAAAAATGGAAACAAATGAAAGAACCAATGCATCCGGGAGAGGTAGGAGAAGTAACCGACGCTGTCGATCGAACCGTTCCGTCCACGGGGGGCGCGTGCACTGAATCAGTGGGACCAACCCTGCCGCAGATTTGTGGCAGTAACCCACCCCATTTTCGCAACACATATTCGTGTAGCGCGCCCCATGCTTGCAGAAAGGTTCAAAGTATGGCATCATGACACGGGCGGAGAGCTTCCTACTGAGGATTGAGGATGAGTGCGCAAAACCCGCTTACTGGGTGATGGTAAGCAGTATACAGTTCACTTCCGCACTGCCGTTCAGTCCGCAAAGTGCGTGCTGATTGCGGAATCGTGCTGCGGCGCGGTTGCGAGTACCCTCAGACAGGAATGTGGGAGCACCCAGGCGGTGGGATGACCCGGGCACCAAAGGCGAAAGGCGCCCGGGTGATCCTACATCCTTGTCTGAGGATGCTCTGGCAACGCCACAGCTGATACATGCACATTTCACCCAATCAGCGTGCTAACTTGACAGACCATGCAGTGCTGAAAGGTGAACTGTAGTTATGCTCTGGATGAAAACATCGAATGTCGATTAGATTGGAATGATCCCCTTTTAGGCTCCAAATATAGAATAGTATTCGAATAACCTTTCCTGAGGTCCGCAATTTGAATAGATTCGAGTTATGTGGTTCGAATAATTTCGGATCGTTGATCTGAAGTTTCAGCTTTCGGGAGCAGTCAATGTAATCACGTTGAGACATCAATCTTAGGGAAATATTGGATCAAAATCACACTATTAGACAGATATGGGGACCTTTTTCTCGAAAAAGTTCTCTAAATTCTAAAACTTTGCAGAGGGACAGCAAAAACATTACGGAACTAACAGAATAAATGGATAATCAGACAGAATACCCCACGTAACCTAACCAGACTTCAAAAAAATTTGAATTCTGCTGCATGCGACAAGGCGTCGAATGATTTCGAAATCTGCAGAACGGGATGAAGGGCGGCAAATGAGTTCAAGATCTGTTGATGTGGTCAGGCTAGCAAAACGGGGCACACGGTTACTTACACCATGAATGACGACGGCGGGGCAGATAGATCTGAAACTATTTGGAATTATTCGAATCTGAATGTACACTATAACAGTACGCTTCGAGCATAGGATAGATTCGAATAATCCCTCATTTTGAAATTCGAATTTCGAATAATACATGAATGAATTCAGTTTTTGAGAGCCGAAAACCGGATATTATTTTAAAGGCGCCATTTGAGAAATTCTGAAATCAGATCCAAATCCGTCAGCCTTTTCTACAGCGTAATCTCAGATCATTCGGTGTTTAGCGGCTACTTTCTTTGGCAGTTCTCTAGGTTTTTACAGCGATCCAGGACAAGGGTACCTCGTTGCAAAATATGGATAAAATGCCCAAAACGTAACTATATCGCACACCCTTTCTGCGTCAGGGCATCGTTGGCCTGCATTGCGCTACGAGTTCGATTAGCCAAACGATAAAGCTTTCGAGCTTTAAGCGCTTCGCTAAATTCAAGCTGCTTAGCAGTGCTGTGGCTTGAGTTGTGTGGGCTAACTTTCCTAGAAAGCATGTTTTAATCTGTGACATCGTGGTGCGTTTCGCCTGTATCTCATCTAATTATCACTTTTTCGCACGATTGTCTTATGTGTCGTAATAAATCAGAACAAATCACCGTTTTTGGCATGTGCCCTTTACTTGAGCCCTATCCAGTTCTTTTTTGTTCGCTGCAGGGTGAGTCGACCCGAACAACCGACGGGATTAGATAAGAGAGGTTTGATATGTTTAGGTTTAGATCAAAGAGGTCACAGTGTGGTCCGCTAGGGCATGGTTTATCCAGTTGCGTGAGTGGTGCCAGAATATCTCCCCTGTGGCTTAGCACATGAACTCAAGGCAATCGCCGGAGGTTCCTGTAAAGATCGAAGAGGTTTCCTGTGGCCCGCCCCGGTATGGCTCAGCAGTTGCGTGCTTTGACGCGAGAATATATCAGTTAAGTCTACGGTGCTCTGAAAAAACAGAAATAAGAATAGATTTGATTTTTTGATGCGGTGCAATAGCTTAACGCGCGAAAAGGTGAAATCGTCCAATATTGAATAAACGGGTAAATTTCGCCGCTAACAAGTTGAGCTTGCTGAACTAAAACTCCGACGTTTTTTTTTGGACGGTTTTGAAATAAACAGATTTTTAGTTTTTTGGCTAGCAGTTGGATTTTTTCCCGTTTTTTGCGCTCATCTTTCAGTCAATGGTTTCATCGCCAGATAATCTCTACTTGAGTTTTTTTTTCCATTGACTGAATACATTCTGAATGATTGAGTAGGTGTTGGAATGCCAATTACTTGAATAACTCGATTCAAAACAATTTGACTGGCAGAACTATAGTGAGTTGTCTGCTCAAGTGAATGACGTGAGAAGGTCAACCTCTTGTTGGCCAACAGAAGCGGTTTATGAGAAGGCGTGAAACAGTACCGCTGGCGACAACTGATCTGCGGGAAAGCAGCTCGTTCTCCTTCTTGAAATCTTGAGGGAAAACTGACGTTAGGTAAGATGTCGGTGATGCAGTCAACGCTAACGTCGGCATGAATCGTGACGAGACTTCGCGTTCAATGTTGAAGGTTGGCGCAAACTCGGTGCCATATGCTATAACATAGGTGCACCGAGTTTGCTCCAACTTCCAATGGGGAAAGCATAGTCTCTTCAGGATCCATGCCGATGTTACATTGCATAAGATTGATGTCTGAAATGTTGTCATAGCGAAACCAGCCAATTTCAGGCGCCATTGGCAAATCCAGTTGAAGTGGATCCGAATGAAGGCAATCTCATAGATTTCTCTGATGATCTTTTAATATCCACAGTTAACACCACCACAACAACATTGGCTACATCAAGCCTGAACGATAATATTACGAGCTCACCACAGCCTCAGATTTTATCACTTCTCGATCTCTAGATAGAGGGACGATTCTTTTTTCATTGTTTGTCAATTCATGGATTAAACACTGCCCAACCCCGCCCCCACTAAACAAACAAACAAAATTGATCAGATAGACGATCACTGTTTCGTGCTGGTAACCGTATATATGTGTGTATGTTGTTTGTTGCTGAAGTTGATTTTATTGATTGACGATGATACAAAGTAAGACGTGAACTCAACTGAGATGAGATTTAAGTTTCACATTTGATTTGAAATGTATTGCTTAGAAAATGATCTGTTTGTATTGATAATGATGATGACGATGATAATGATGCTGAAAAAAACGTTTGTGGTGGTTGAGGTTTGTGCTTACGTGTCCCTGAAGTGTAAAGTCCGACATTGATACAAAGTATGTTGCCAAAGCACAATACATATTGCTGCTTACGAAGATTGTTACTGTAGGCGTAATAAACGATTTTTCATCAATATGTTGCTTATGTCTAGAAAAGTTTTTTGGCCAGGTAGTACAATACACTGGACTGGAGGACAAATGCCGAATCGGACTAATTGCCATTAGATGGTAGTAGTAGATTTCCCAACTTTGAAAAAATTCGCATTGTGGGTCTCGAGATATTGAAAAATCGCAAATTTTGAAATGTGTGTGTGTCTGAAGAAATTTAGGGTAGTCGTCTTGTGGCGCCAAACAGTGATAAGATTGGGCGGATAAGAGGGAAGGGCTAAGCAGTGCTATTCGTTACCGAAGTGGCGCCGACCAATAGCCGTGCCTAGACCTTCCCTCCAATCCGCCCACACTCCTCATTGCTTGGCGCCACAAGACGACCACTCAGGCATTGGGTAGGAATTTAGTGATACGAAGTTCGGTCGGTCTTCTGAAGAAATGGAGTGATAAAGTGATAAGGCTCAATTGGTTATAAGAGAAGTCGAAGTTGTACCTCACTACCATCAGGGACCGCCCGATCCGGGTGCGGATCACAAATTGAAGTGCGCAGAGCGCCAGAAGAAGTGGGCGGGACCCAACTGGAAGTGAACAGAGCGCCGGAAAAAGACGGGACCCAGGTGGAAATGCGCAGAGCGCCGGAACAAGTGGGCTGGACCCAACTGGGAGTGCACAGAGCGCCGAAAAAAGGTGGGACCCAAGTGGGAATGCGAAGAGCGCCGGAGAAAGTGGGCGGGACCCAACTGGGAGTGCACAGAGCGCCGAAAAAAGGTGGGATCCAAGTGGGAATGCGAAGAGCGCCGGAAAAGTGGACGGGACCCAAGTGGGAGTGCACAGAGCGTCGGCAAAAGTGGGCGGGACCCAACTGGAGTGCACAGAGCCCTCGAAAAAGTGGGCGGAGCCCAAATGGGAGTGTACAGAGCGCCGTAAAAAAAGGGCTGGACCCAAAAGGGAATGCACCGAAAGCCGGAAAAAGTGGAGTGGATGGGACTCAACTGAGCGTGCACAGGGCGATGTTTATAATTTTTCCTACACAAGTTTATAATTTGCCAACGGCACAAAACTCTCGCCGAAAATTAGAAGTTTTTCTTTTCAGAGTTTTCCATGTTTAAGGCCCGATACCGTGATATCTTTATCACCGGCGAGGCTGCCTTCCTATTGTCCAGTCTGCTTAGGCCCCGGTCGGACTTCGTCGAAAAACCTGCTGAGTTCGACTGAGTCCGAATGAATCCGGGGTGGAAAAACCTGCTCAGTCCCACAGAGTCCGGTTGCCCCCAGCGCCAACCAGTTCCTCTGCGAAACACGCAATTGATAGTGACGATTATCACCTCAGCTGTGAATCGGAACGTATTTGGTGGCTGATTTTTCTTGTTTTCAACATGTCTGAACCTGATTTCCGTATCAGCAGCAGGTGGGGCAGAGCGCAGACGACGAGAGTCGAGATGTGGCGGGACTAGGCAGGTCGCAGTCGGCCGAAAAAAATGCACCCAAATCACGTGAGAAACACCTATATCGACCGGGTGGGGTGAGGATGGTTTCGGTGGGACTCAGTCGGACACAGTCGGTGCATTGGCCTCGCCCTTGTACGCATGAGAACCATCAGTATCGACCGGGGGGATCGCGGTGGGCATCAGACGGTCGCAGTCGGACCCAGTGGGTTGATTTTTTTGCACCCGTCTTCCACGAATTTGATGCGTATCGACCCGGTGGGACTCAGTAGATCCACCGACTATGACGGGGGCCTTAGAGCTTCAGCCGCTTACCTCTGGAGAAAGACGGTGTGTGAATGTAACACACCGCTCTTCATTACTTTTATACCCTACCCTTTAACAATTGTGTATCATAAATTTTTATTTTACTGTGAGCATTTTGTGCAGTTGGTAATTTATAATCGTCTGTGTCCTACAGTGCCGAGCAGGTGCGCTGGGCAGAAAGGCCACAAACGGCCTGTTTTATTCTTCCTTTCTCTGAAGGATAGACGTATATGGAAAGTACTTTGAAAATTTTTTTATTATGGACAACTATATAGAGATATATACCAGATATTTGATAGGAATGATCATAAACCCTGAAAGGTGCGTTATGCACTTCAGCGCCTTTCACAGTCTGCCGGACGACGCCGTCCGGTATGTTACCAGATAGGACTGCAGCGTCGGTGAGACCCGCACTGCGGTATCGACCGACCGACTTCGCAGTGCGGTGAAATCATTGACACGACGTCGGAGCAAGTTATGACGGGTCAAAACGTGTTGGTTTCTCCTTAAATTTTGTACTGATGAGTCGGAACTGACGGTTGTTCACTGCAGCTTCCCTCGCACTGCGGCACTCTTATAACGTGTCGGACGGCAACGTCCGGCAGACTGTGAAAGGCGCTTTAGACTCTGGGTCAGTTCAAAGGAACTCCTGTTTTCGATTATCACAACGCGGAGCGGTGGCTCTCTCGTTGGAACCTCCTTAACACTAGTTATATTTCCCCGAGGCTCACCGCTCCGCTGCTGGTAATCATGGAAATCCACAGGTAACTAGGGTTCATCGATAACTATTACAAACAATGATGATTACAGTAATAAATCTGTGCAACGTTCTAGATAATGCAAGACGTCGTGAACTGCAGGTCAACAAATGATAAAAAGCATCGCTATTCGTGTAACAATACTTTCACGCCAATACTTTCACAAAATGCGAACCAAATATCCACATTTTGAAATACCTCTAAATGTGTGTAAAAGAAAACAGCGGCAGGGAAGTTGTAGGTCAGAGTGGATCACGGCGAGTAAAAATAGAAAATCCGAAAACAGCGAATAAAAATAGAAAATTCGTAATTCGACCACAGTGTGAGTAGCTCGGGACCTCCTAACTCCATCTTTCACTTACGTGAAACGTGACGCTCCGAGCATTGTCCTTTCGATTGCGCGCTGAAAGGCGCTAACCGCACTTTCATCATTCTTGTGTAGTGCGAAGGTCTCCGAAGCATACGATAAAGCTGGAAGGACTATAAAATCAAACGTGTGGGCACGAAAACAGATGTTCTTCGTCTTAATCACGTCTTTCTCAACTTTGAAATCACCCAAACTGCTCGTTTTCTCTCACTCAACTTTGGTAATAGATTGCTCCTAATGTTGACCTTGCGACCTAGGTACGTAGCTTTAACATTCAGAGATGATCGTTCCGTTGAGCATGAATGCTGCATCAGAAACGTATCCGTTTTTCATGATATTGTTTTCCTCAAATTAAGCTCAACATCGCCTTTTTCACGCGCGTTGTTGAAATCGTTCAGCATTCGTTTGGCTTGCCTGGATGGTGTATGAGAACAATGTCATAAGAGAAGCAAAGATGATTTAGCTGCCGACCGTCCACTTTCATTCCTATATCTTACCATTCCAACTTGCGCACAACGTAACGATGCTCCATTTCTATTCGACTCCATCAAACAGAAGGAACACGCAAATGCGATACACTTTTACATAAATTTTTGCATGAAGACGGGTAGAAAGATATTTTGAATTCACTATTCGCCAGGGTCTATTTCTACCGTTTGGCTCCGTCTTCACAGTAGTGTGTCGCCTACAGCGGACCAAGTGTGACCCAAGCCATATTTGCTTGTGCTCCTTCTACAGCTTCACCACCTGTTCCAGATGTCGCGTCGGCTCCCGTGCCTGCACCTACCTTACGTTCAACGGACTCCGAAGCATCCAGAATATTTATATTGACAACACCAGAATTCGCCATTAGTGCCCCTCTACTTCCATGTTTGCTCATGCATAACAGTATTCTGAGTTATCGGATGGTCCTACCGAGTCGATGGTGTCCACGAAGTTCGTTCGCATCAAATGTTTTGTCCTTGATCACTCGCTTCAGAAATTTTTCTTCCCTTTTGATGCAGGCCTATTCCTGGTATCACTCATTCTTCGATTGAATCCTGAGTGGCCCCGCCAATTAGTTTTGCACCCGAATTAACATAAAAATACCGCGAAATTACAGCAAATCCCTTTGCCATCGTTGCGGTGAGGGCACCCTAATGCAGCAGCGAAACTTTCACAGCCGACAACGCTCTGAACTTCAGAAAGATGGATTGTTAAGGATTAATGATTTGAATACTAGTGTGCCGTGGCTGAAATCGCTGCAAATTCCGAGCATTTCTGTAAATTTGCCTTGTCAAAGTACTGGGCTCTTGGCAAAATCATAATTTTACCAGGGATCTGCCGGAAATCTTTCTCTTCGGCTTCGGTACGGCACCGAGGCGGTAGGCCCCGACAGGTTCTTGGTGGAATCCAGACAGTTATTTTAAGGCCGGAATCATACTTCCCGCGACCAGCGACGGCGACAGTGCATATCAGGCATATCGATTTTTAGTCGATATAGATGGTAAACATCGCGTCGCGTCGCTGGTCGCGGGAAGTATGATCCCGGCATAAGAGTTGGTGGTTATCTGAGCTCTATGAGAGAAAAAATAGCTCTGTAACAGTTGATTATAATTGAGCTTCTCATTGTCATTTAGCCTGTGATTACTGAATTACAACGTGAGGTGTCTAAGCACGCGGTCTTACTGTCCAGCAATGTCATATGACCGCGTTGAATTCCAGGAGTGTGCGACTCGGTCAAATGAGCAAGCTGTAGACAGTGTGCGGGACCGTAGTGCGAGAGCGGGGAAAGCCGTAAACAGTTCGCGGGACCCTAGTGGGAGTGCTTGAGGCGCCCCAAAAAGTATGTGAGATCCAAATGGGAATGCGCAGGACGCCGTAGAAAAAATTCGGGACCCAAGCGGGAGTGCGCCTGACGCCGCGAAAAATGTGCGGCGCCCCAGTGGCAGTGCGTAGGACACCCTAAATAGTGTGCGGGAGCCAAACGGGATTGTGCAGAACGCCGAAGAAAGTATGTGGGACCCAAAGGGGGAATGCGCGAGATGCCGTAGGAAGTGTGCGGGACTCAAAAAGAAGTGCGCCGGATGCCATTGGAAGTAGACATAACCTGGATGGGAGTGAGTAGTACACCGTTTAAAGAGTGCGATACCCCAGTGGAAGGCCGCAGGACGCCGTAGAAAAGAGTAGGGAATACCTGCACTAAATCTCAGAAAGCCGTAAGAGGTGCGAGCGCAAAACTCCAAATCATTTTGTGCGTATATAGAGAACCTTACACCACCTCTTTCCTCACGCTTTTTCCTCTTTCACCACCCGTTTTAAATGCGTAGCTGGTTGTTTACACTAACCTTTATAATTTGGGTTTACATGCGATAGAAATAAGGGTTAATTAAGATCAATGAAGCACAAGCATAATTTTCCTCCTCTTGGCAAAATGCAGCACGGTGTCGGTTGGTGATCGAAGCGTTCATTTAAGGTCCGAGAGCGGCTGCCCTTATCATGACAGAAATGAATACAAATGGACAGTCACTTCGGGATCTCACTCATAGAAAAGGAGCGGTGTTCGTGGTACAGAGGAGGATCGTATCGCGATTGCAAGGCTTAGAGAGGTCTTTCGATTAGTAACGGAGTGTTGCCGGCGTTTTGGGACTCCAGCAGTAGAGGTCGGTGATGGCCATAATAATAGACAGGTAGCGCCCATGTAGAATATGTACGAAAAAGATTTTAGTTACAGTAGTATTATCGGTTCCTATTGTGACATCGATGATCGTCTTTACTTGTTGCTAAAAGCAATAAGGTATTGCTGCTAGTCGTCAACCCACAGCCGAACCTCCCAAAATACCAATACTTGATCTGTCAACCTTTACCAATCTATCGCTCTGTAGTCCGGGGCGTTATTGACTGAATCATGTTTACCGCTGCACCAGGGCGCTCTCATTACAACGATGGAAAGGAATTCGCAGTAATTCTGCGGAATTTTCGGGACTAAGGGTTCTTGTTGATGACTTCGCGTCATTTTCTCGGTTGCCTTCCGGTAGTTTAGCGGCAGCCACATTTCGCATGTTTTCGCAATAAATTCGAGGCATTTTTGCGGTACTTTAGCGGCGAATTCGTTGCAGCCGTTTCTTCGTTTTTCCGGTAAACTGATGTCATTTTCGCGGTACTTCCTCAGCTCGTTGTTGTTTCACATTTAAGAAACAGTAAACTCCAGGTTCGCGGTAAATTTACGGCGGATTCCAGACAATTTCTTCTTGAGTAGCAGTTCATTTCACAATTAGTTGAACTCACCGGGTGTGTCTCCCCTTTTCTGTAGATGCTTCTTTCCTCTACAATACCGCTCATAACATGTGTCCCAAAACGCGTCGGCGACGCGAAAGCGCGTCGGAAACGTCGTTTTCGTTCAGAGTGAACGATTTCGGAATCTGAGAACACCGTTCGATTCGTCTCGTCGCGCTGATTCCAAAAATGTATTCAGGTTGGAGAAAATACAAAGTTTTGACCTAGTTATGACCTACTTTCTCAGAAAAGAGTCAAAATCTTTCAAGGTAGATGTTTTCGAAATTTTAAAACGTCAGTGCATTCGTATTGTCATGCTGATTTCAAAAATGTAAGCACAGTCAAGATCAGTCCGATTCTTGACCTACTTTAAATTTTTTTCAGTTTAAATGAATTCAAACTCTTTTCAAAGCGGTTATTTTGAAAATATGATAGCACCATTCGATTCGCAGCGTCATTCCGATTCGAACAGTGTGTTAAAATGCGGAATAAACTTAATATCAAGCCTTAAACCAAACCTCTTCCAGCGCTTCGCGGCTGGAGCGATTATCGTCTATTTACGACTGAACTTTCTGATGACCTCGCTAATTACCTTCTGAATTGGCGCTGCCTACAATATTGGGCAACTCTGCTGGAGACAACCGTGACATTTCGCACCCTTACCTGTAGTCATTAATAACATATGCATTTGACACAGTTTCGAATGCATTTCAAAACTTCTCGAAGAGTGTTTTTATCTTCTGCTTTTCATGATGACTCCGTTGACAGCGGACTCAAGTGTTTAAAAAATTGCACAAATCGACTAAAGATATCGAGAAGAACACAATTCTCCATTTTTTCTTGTTTGAGGGACAGTTTCGTCATTTTTCAGTTGCTGAAGTACCTAAGGCGACCAATAAACGGGTGAGTCTCCGCTAATTGTGCAGTCATCGACTAACGGTGTACTGTAAGGCGCTGCTCACGCACGCGAAATAAAAACGATTTTGACCGTAGCATTTCGAAAATCTGATTTGAAATCGTATTCACCCCTGAAATTAGGAAATCCGATTTTTTTTTCGAATTTCAAAAATTTTTACTTTATTTCAATTTTTCACAACTTCCCAAATATTTTAATTTTTCAGAAAATCTCTGATATCAACTAGTATTTATTCTTGGAATTACGAACTCCCATTTTTTTCCAGACTTCAAAATTTCCAACTTATTTCAAATTTCAAAATTTTTCAGTTCAATTCAATTTTTGAAAAAGTTTTGATTTGATATCGTATTTGCATCTGTAATCAGGAAATTCTTTTTTTTTCAACTAAGAATTTGCTGTTTATTTCGATTTTTCGAAACTTTCCATTTATTTTAATTTTTGAAAAAATTGATTTCAACACGTATTTAGTTTCAAAATTTCTAATTTATTTCAAAATTCAAAAATTTTCAGTTTATTTCAATTTTTAAAAAAGTTTTGATTCAAAATCGTATTTTCTTCTGAAATCAGGAATCCCGATTTTTTTTTTCAACCTTTAAAAATTTCCAGTATATTTCGATTTTTCAAAACTTCCAATTTGTTTTAACTTAAAAAAAAATGATTTCGATGCGTATTTACTTTCTAAATTTCTAATTTCTTTCAAAATTCAAAAATTTTAAGTTTATTTCAATTTTTAAAAAAGTTTTGATTCAAAATCTTATTTACTTCTGAAATTAGGAGTTCCGATTTTTTTTCAAACTCTAAAAATTTCCAGTATATTTCGATTTTTCAAAACTGCCAATTTATTTTAATTTCTGGAAAATAATTTCAACTAGTATTCATTTTCGAAATTAATAATTTCGATTTTTTTGCCAAGTTTCAAAACAAAAATTTCTGAATTTATTTCAAATTTCGAAAATTTTCAAATTGTTCAATTTTTGAAAATTTTCAATTTATTTTAAATTTTGAAAAATCCGAGTTCAATTCAAATATAAGAAAAAAAAGTATATAGAAACTTCGGGAATTCTTGTTTTGATTCAAATTCTTTCAACATTTAAATTTTATTTAATTTTTCAAGAATTGAGCAAGAAATCTCCGTATTTACATTTCCCTTCAACATCAGACACTTTTAATGCAATATTGAGATTTGGCCGCTAGCGTCTCGCGTCAGATCACGTTCTCAGCTGGGCCATATCGCCACACACACACAGCACCGATCAATCGAGATAGAGTGCCAACTTTCAATTATTTTATTAAACTCTTTTATCGATTCCAAATGCTTCTAGAAATGAAGAAGTTCCAAGATTTCAGAAGTCGAGGTGTTTGTATCAGAGTTTGTCTACAGATTTGGAACCTTGCCAACGCTGGCACTGAAATATGGAAGAATCATCATTGAATATACGTTCCGACCCACTCAGCGGGCAAAATATAAACAGATGCAGAAAACTGTTAACCTCTTTGAACTTTAAAAAATTAATTTTACAGAACTTTTCGTTTTTTTTATCGAAAATTTATTCCTTATTTAATGTTTTGAGTATTTTTTCTCTGAATTTCGCATAATTTCGACTTTTTAAAAACTTTTTCATATAGTATATTAACTTTTTTATTCTATTCTTTTCAATGAGTAATTGCTATTTTCTCGTATACTTATTTATTATTTCATTAAAATCTCTTATGGGTCCACAATGAATTCAGAATTGCATAAATTCCAAGACTTCTGAAGTTCTAGGGTTTTTAGGAAAAGTGGTATACAGATTTGGAACCTTGCCAACGCTGGCCCTGTGCGTGACCCTTCACCCCTCACACTCCGGCCGATTTACCAACGCAGGCTGGCCTTCTCAGCCGCCACTGACCATCTCATTATCGACTGGAGGGCCCACATGAGACTGAAATATGGAAGAATCATCATTGAATATACGTTCCGACCCACTCAGCGGGCAAAATATAAACAGATGCAGAAAACTGTTAACCTCTCTGGACTAAAAAAATTAAATTTACAGAACTTTTCGTTTTTTTTATCGAAACTTTATTCCTTATTTAATGTTTTGAGTATTTTTTCTCTGAATTTCGCATAATTTCGACTTTTTAAAAACTTTTTCATATAGTATATTAACTTTTTTATTCTATTCTTTTCAATGAGTAATTGCTATTTTCTCGTATACTTATTTATTATTTCATTAAAATCTCTTATGGATCCACAATGAATTCAGAATTGCATAAAAAAAATACTCAAAACATTAAATAAGGAATAAATTTATGATAAAAAAAACGAAAAGTTCTGTAAAATTAATTTTTGTAAGTCCAAAGAGGTTAACAGTTTTCTGCATCTGTTTATATTTTGCCCGCTGAGTGGGTCGGAACGTATATTCAATGATGATTCTTCCATATTTCAGTCTCATGTGGGCCCTCCAGTCGATAATGAGATGGTCAGTGGCGGCTGAGAAGGCCAGCCTGCGTTGGTAAATCGGCCGGAGTGTGAGGGGTGCAGGGTCACGCACAGGGCCAGCGTTGGCAAGGTTCCAAATCTGTAGACAAACTCTGATACAAACACCTCGACTTCTGAAATCTTGGAACTTCTTCATTTCTAGAAGCATTTGGAATCGATAAAAGAGTTTAATAAAATAATTGAAAGTTGGCACTCTATCTCGATTGATCGGTGCTGTGTGTGTGTGGCGATATGGCCCAGCTGAGAACGTGATCTGACGCGAGACGCTAGCGGCCAAATCTCAATATTGCATTAAAAGTGTCTGATGTTGAAGGGAAATGTAAATACGGGAGATTTCTTTGCTCAATTCTTGAAAAATTAAATAAAATTTAAATGTTGAAAGAATTTGAATCAAAACAAGAATTCCCGAAGTTTCTATATACTCTTTTTTTTCTTAAATTTGAATTGAACTCGGATTTTTCAAAATTTAAAATAAATTGAAAATTTTCAAAAATTGAACAATTTGAAAATTTTCGAAATTTGAAATAAATTCGAAATTTTGTTTTGAAACTTGGCAAAAAAATCGAAATTATTAATTTCGAAAATGAATACGAGTTGAAATTATTTTTTCAGAAATTAAAATAAATTGGCAGTTTTGAAAAATCGAAATATACTGGAAATTTTTAAAGTTTGAAAAAAAATCGGAACTCCTAATTTCAGAAGTAAATACGATTTTGAATCAAAACTTTTTAAAAATTGAAATAAACTTAAAATTTTTGAATTTTTTGAAATAAATTGGAAATTTAGAAACTAAATACGCATCGAAATCATTTTTTTCAAAAGTTAAAACAAATTGGAAGTTTTGAAAAATCGAAATATACTGGAAATTTTTAAAGGTTGAAAAAAAATCGGAATTCCTAATTTCAGAAGTAAATACGATTTTGAATCAAAACTTTTCCAAAAACTGAATTAATCTGAAAATTTTTGAAATTTTGAATTAAATTAGAAACTTTGAAACTAAATACGTGTTGAAATCAATTTTTTCAAAAATTAAAATAAATGGAAAGTTTCGAAAATCGAAATAAACAGCAAATTCTTAGTTGAAAAAAGGATTTCTGATTACAGATGTAAATACGATATTAAATCAGAACTTTTTCAAAAATTGAATTGAACTGAAAAATGTTGGAATTTGAGATAAGTTGAAACATTTTAAGTCTAGGAAAAAATCGGAGTTATTAATTCCAAGAATAACTACGTGTTGATATCAGAGATTTTCTCAAAAATTAAAATAATTGGGAAGTTGTGAAAAATTGAAATAAAGTAAAAATTTTTGAAATTCGAAAAAAAATCGGATTTCCTAATTTCAGGGGTGAATACGATTTCAAATCAGATTTTCGAAATGCTACGGTCAAAATCGTTTTTATTTCGCGTGCGTGAGCAGCGCCTTACAGTACACCGTTAGTCGATGACTGCACAATTAGCGGAGACTCACCCGTTTATTGGTCGCCTTAGGTACTTCAGCAACTGAAAAATGACGAAACTGTCCCTCAAACAAGAAAAAATGGAGAATTGTGTTCTTCTCGATATCTTTAGTCGATTTGTGCAATTTTTTAAACACTTGAGTCCGCTGTCAACGGAGTCATCATGAAAAGCAGAAGATAAAAACACTCTTCGAGAAGTTTTGAAATGCATTCGAAACTGTGTCAAATGCATATGTTATTAATGACTACAGGTAAGGATGCGAAATGTCACGGTTGTCTCCAGCAGAGTTGCCCAATATTGTAGGCAGCGCCAATTCAGAAGGTAATTAGCGAGGTTATCAGAAAGTTCAGTCGTAAATAGACGATAATAAGGCTTGATTTTAAGTTTATTCCGCATTTTAACACACTGTTCGAATCGGAATGACGCTGCGAATCGAATGGTGCTATCATATTTTCAAAATAACCGCTTTGAAAGAGTTTGAATTCATTTAAACTGATAAAAAAATTAAAGTAGGTCAAGAATCGGACTGATCTTGACTATGCTTACATTTTTGAAATCAGCATGACAATACGAATGCACTGACGTTTTAAAATTTCGAAAACATCTACGTTGAAAGATTTTGACTCTTTTCTGAGAAAGTAGGTCATAACTAGGTCAAAACTTTGTATTTTCTCCAACCTGAATACATTTTTGGAATCAGCGCGACGAGACGAATCGAACGGTGTTCTCAGATTCCGAAATCGTTCACTCTGAACGAAAACGACGTTTCCGACGCGCTTTCGCGTCGCCGACGCGTTTTGGGACACATGTTATGAGCGGTATTGTATATGTGTAACTGCTTTGCAACAGCAACAAGAAAATACGATGACAGCGACGAAGACGAGCGCACAGCCCCACTCGTAATCAGAGCTATTGTCAGGACTCCGCCTGGTCCGAAGTTTAAGGTGCTTTATTTGCACTTCTTTATGCCTTCGAGATTTTTGGGTGATAATCTTCATTTTTCGGCCTTACGGCGTTTGTTCGAAGCAAGCGTTTGTTCAAAGCAGGCGTTTGTTCAGAGCAGAGGTTTGAGGCGTTTGTTCAGAGTACCTACGACGAGTTCGAGATGCGACTCCTGATGTTGGCCAACCTGCCTAGTTAGCCGTCTTGGAGGCCGTCGCACTTGAGTTAATCAATTTATCTATCAAAAAGGGGTCTTCCAAGCGAAAGAGGTTTGGTTGGCGTCAGAAACGTCCCAACAAAAAGAGAACAATAGGTAAGTAGATTGAGGAGAGTCTACAAAAAGTGAACAATATTCTCTGAGAGTAATTTTTCTTGGTGAACACTTCTTAACAGCGAAAACAAACCGTTGTGGCATTTTACGATGATGGGTATAGTGTCTTTCGGAAAAAGCACTTCTATTCGTTTAGCGAGATTTTACGGGATTACTCTTGCTTAATGCTGTATTTCTATTTTATTGTTTTGCTTCTCCTTACAGCAAGACCTAACAGTCTGTCTAAGTCTTTGCGACGTCATCTTCTATTCTGATGGTAAGAGTTAGGTTTACATGCACATACGTTTAAACGGTTCTTGCGTAATCAAGACCATTATTGGAACCACAGAAAGCTTCTGTGTAGAACACCGCAACGGTTTGTTTTCGCTGTTAAGAAGTGTTCACCAAGAAAAAATTACTCTCAGAGAATATTGTTCACTTTTGTAGACTCTCCTCAATCTACTTACCTATTGTTCTCTTTTTGTTGGGACGTTTCTGACGCCAACCAAACCTCTTTCGCTTGGAAGACCCCTTTTGATAGAATTGTTCACTTTTTATTGATATTACGAAGTAATATCTATGAAAAAATCTTCAATATTTTTCAAATAGCATTGATTGCTATAATAATCAGTAAGCAACAAACTTGTTGCGCACGCTACGAATTAAGCGCTACTCACTTTCCACGACGTCTTGATGAAGTCATCAGATGCCCTATGTACTTTACATGACACCATGATGACGTCATCAGATGCACTATGTTCTTTACATGACATCCTAATGACGTCATCAGATGCCCTATGTACTTTACGTGACATCCTGACGACGTCATCAGATGCCCTATGTACTTTACATGACACCCTGATGACGTCATCAGATGCCCTATGTACTTTACATGGCATCCTGATGACGCCATCAGATGCCCTATGTACTTTACATGACATCCTAATGACGTCATCAGATGCCCTATGTACTTTAGATGACACCTTGATGACGTCTTCAGAAGCCCTATGTACTTTGCATGACACCCTGATGACGTCATCAGATGCCCTATGTACTTTGCATGACACCCTGATGACGTCATCAGATGCCCTGTGTACTTTACATGACACTCTGATGACGTCATCAGATGCCCTATGTACTTTGCATGACACCCTGATGACGTCATCAGATGCCCTATGTACTTTACATGACACCCTGATGACGTCATCAGATGCCCTATGTACTTTACATGACACCCTGATGACGTCATCAGATGCCCTATGTACTTTACATGACACCCTTTTGACGTCATCAGATGCCCTATGTACTTTACATGACACCTTGATGACGTCATCAGATGCCCTATGTACTTTACATGACATCCTGATGACGTCATCAGATGCCCTATGTACTTTACATGACACCCTGATGACGTCATCAGATGCCCTATCTACTTTACATGACACCCTGATGACGTCATCAGATGCCCTATGTACTTTACATGACACCCTGATGACGTCATCAGATGCCCTATGTACTTTACATGACACCCTGATGACGTCATCAGATGCCCTATGTACTTTACATGACACCCTGATGACGTCATCAGATGCCCTATCTACTTTACATGACACCCTGATGACGTCATCAGATGCCCTATGTACTTTACATGACACCCTGATGACGTCATCAGATGCCCTATGTACTTTACATGACACCCTGATGACGTCATCAGATGCCCTATGTACTTTACATGACATCCTGATGACGTCATCAGATGCCCTATGTACTTTACATGACACCCTGATGACGTCATCAGATGCCCTATGTACTTTACATGACACCCTGATGACGTCATCAGATGCCCTATGTACTTTACATGACACCCTGATGACGTCATCAGATGCCCTATGTACTTTACATGACACCCTGATGACGTCATCAGATGCCCTATGTACTTTACATGACACCCTGATGACGTCATCAGATGCCCTATGTACTTTACATGACACCCTGATGACGTCATCAGATGCCCTATGTACTTTACATGACACCCTGATGACGTCATCAGATGCCCTATGTACTTTACATGACACCCTGATGACGTCATCAGATGCCCTATCTACTTTACATGACACCCTGATGACGTCATCAGATGCCCTATCTACTTTACATGACACCCTGATGACGTCATCAGATGCCCTATGTACTTTACATGACACCCTGATGACGTCATCAGATGCCCTATGTACTTTACATGACACCCTGATGACGTCATCAGATGCCCTATGTACTTTACATGACACCCTGATGACGTCATCAGATGCCCTATGTACTTTACATGACACCCTGATGACGTCATCAGGTGCCCTATGTACTTTACATGACACCCTGATGACGTCATCAGATGCCCTATGTACTTTACATGACACCCTGATGACGTCATCAGATGCCCTATGTACTTTACATGACACCCTGATGACGTCATCAGATGCCCTATGTACTTTACATGACACCCTGATGACGTCATCAGATGCCCTATGTACTTTACATGACACCCTGATGACGTCATCAGATGCCCTATGTACTTTACATGACACCCTGATGACGTCATCAGATGCCCTATGTACTTTACATGACACCCTGATGACGTCATCAGATGCCCTATGTACTTTACATGACACCCTGATGACGTCATCAGATGCCCTATGTACTTTACATGACACCCTGATGACGTCATCAGATGCCCTATGTACTTTACATGACACCCTGATGACGTCATCAGATGCCCTATGTACTTTACATGACACCCTGATGACGTCATCAGATGCCCTATCTACTTTACATGACACCCTGATGACGTCATCAGATGCCCTATGTACTTTACATGACACCCTGATGACGTCATCAGGTGCCCTATGTACTTTACATGACATCCTGATGACGTCATCAGATGCCCTATGTACTTTACATGACATCCTGATGACGTCATCAGATGCCCTATGTACTTTACATGACACCCTGATGACGTCATCAGATGCCCTATGTACTTTACATGACACCCTGATGACGTCATCAGATGCCCTATGTACTTTACATGACACCCTGATGACGTCATCAGATGCCCTATGTACTTTACATGACACCCTGATGACGTCATCAGATGCCCTATGTACTTTACATGACACCCTGATGACGCCATCAGATGCCCTATGTACTTTACATGACATCCTGATGACGTCATCAGATGCCCTATGTACTTTACATGACACCCTGATGACGTCATCAGATGCCCTATGTACTTTACATGACACCCTGATGACGTCATCAGATGCCCTATGTACTTTACATGACACCCTGATGACGTCATCAGGTGCCCTATGTACTTTACATGATATCCTGATGACGTCATCAGATGCCCTATGTACTTTACATGACATCCTGATGACGTCATCAGATGCCCTATGTACTTTACATGACACCCTGATGATGTCATCAGATGCCCTATGTACTTTACATGACACCCTGATGACGTCATCAGATGCCCTATGTACTTTACATGACACCCTGATGATGTCATCAGATGCCCTATGTACTTTACATGACACCCTGATGACGTCATCAGATGCCCTATGTACTTTACATGACACCCTGATGACGTCATCAGATGCCCTATGTACCTTACATGACACCCTGATGATGTCATCAGATGCCCTATGTACTTTACATGACACCCTGATGACGTCATCAGATGCCCTATGTACTTTACATGACACCCTGATGACGTCATCAGATGCCCTATGTACTTTACATGACACCCTGATGACGTCATCAGATGCCCTATGTACTTTTACATGACACGCTGATGACGTCATCAGATGCCCTATGTACTTTACATGACACCCTGATGACGTCATCAGATGCCCTATGTACTTTACATGACACCCTGATGACGTCATCAGATGCCCTATGTACTTTACATGACACCCTGATGACGTCATCAGATGCCCTATGTACTTTACATGACACCCTGATGACGTCATCAGATGCCCTATGTACTTTACATGACACCCTGATGACGTCATCAGATGCCCTATGTACTTTACATGACACCCTGATGATGTCATCAGATGCCCTATGTACTTTACATGACACCCTGATGACGTCATCAGATGCCCTATGTACTTTACATGACACCCTGATGACGTCATCAGATGCCCTATGTACTTTACATGACACCCTGATGACGTCATCAGATGCCCTATGTACTTTACATGACACCCTGATGACGTCATCAGATGCCCTATGTACTTTACATGACACCCTGATGACGTCATCAGATGCCCTATGTACTTTACATGACACCCTGATGACGTCATCAGATGCCCTATGTACTTTACATGACACCCTGATGACGTCATCAGATGCCCTATGTACTTTACATGACACCCTGATGACGTCATCAGATGCCCTATCTACTTTACATGACACCCTGATGACGTCATCAGATGCCCTATGTACTTTACATGACACCCTGATGACGTCATCAGGTGCCCTATGTACTTTACATGATATCCTGATGACGTCATCAGATGCCCTATGTACTTTACATGACATCCTGATGACGTCATCAGATGCCCTATGTACTTTACATGACACCCTGATGACGTCATCAGATGCCCTATGTACTTTACATGACACCCTGATGACGTCATCAGATGCCCTATGTACTTTACATGACACCCTGATGATGTCATCAGATGCCCTATGTACTTTACATGACACCCTGATGACGTCATCAGATGCCCTATGTACTTTACATGACACCCTGATGACGTCATCAGATGCCCTATGTACTTTACATGACACCCTGATGATGTCATCAGATGCCCTATGTACTTTACATGACACCCTGATGACGTCATCAGATGCCCTATGTACTTTACATGACACCCTGATGACGTCATCAGATGCCCTATGTACTTTACATGACACCCTGATGACGTCATCAGATGCCCTATGTACTTTACATGACACCCTGATGACGTCATCAGATGCCCTATGTACTTTACATGACACCCTGATGACGTCATCAGATGCCCTATGTACTTTACATGACACCCTGATGACGTCATCAGATGCCCTATGTACTTTACATGACACCCTGATGACGTCATCAGATGCCCTATGTACTTTACATGACACCCTGATGACGTCATCAGATGCCCTATGTACTTTACATGACACCCTGATGACGTCATCAGATGCCCTATGTACTTTACATGACACCCTGATGATGTCATCAGATGCCCTATGTACTTTACATGACACCCTGATGACGTCATCAGATGCCCTATGTACTTTACATGACACCCTGATGACGTCATCAGATGCCCTATGTACTTTACATGACACCCTGATGACGTCATCAGATGCCCTATGTACTTTACATGACACCCTGATGACGTCATCAGATGCCCTATGTACTTTACATGACACCCTGATGACGTCATCAGATGCCCTATGTACTTTACATGACACCCTGATGACGTCATCAGATGCCCTATGTACTTTACATGACACCCTGATGACGTCATCAGATGCCCTATGTACTTTACATGACACCCTGATGACGTCATCAGATGCCCTATCTACTTTACATGACACCCTGATGACGTCATCAGATGCCCTATGTACTTTACATGACACCCTGATGACGTCATCAGGTGCCCTATGTACTTTACATGATATCCTGATGACGTCATCAGATGCCCTATGTACTTTACATGACATCCTGATGACGTCATCAGATGCCCTATGTACTTTACATGACACCCTGATGACGTCATCAGATGCCCTATGTACTTTACATGACACCCTGATGACGTCATCAGATGCCCTATGTACTTTACATGACACCCTGATGATGTCATCAGATGCCCTATGTACTTTACATGACACCCTGATGACGTCATCAGATGCCCTATGTACTTTACATGACACCCTGATGACGTCATCAGATGCCCTATGTACTTTACATGACACCCTGATGATGTCATCAGATGCCCTATGTACTTTACATGACACCCTGATGACGTCATCAGATGCCCTATGTACTTTACATGACACCCTGATGACGTCATCAGATGCCCTATGTACTTTACATGACATCCTGATGACGTCATCAGATGCCCTATGTACTTTACATGACACCCTGATGACGTCATCAGATGCCCTATGTACTTTACATGACACCCTGATGACGTCATCAGATGCCCTATGTACTTTACATGACACCCTGATAACGTCATCAGATGCCCTATGTACTTTACATGACATCTTGATGACGTCATCAGATGCCCTATGTACTTTACATGACACCCTTATGACG
This sequence comes from Aplectana chamaeleonis, assembly GCA_029168955.1. NCBI lineage: Eukaryota > Metazoa > Nematoda > Chromadorea > Rhabditida > Cosmocercidae > Aplectana > Aplectana chamaeleonis. The sequence goes on from JAPDOI010001812.1 coordinate 25,348, forward strand.
TCATCAGATGCCCTATGTACTTTACATGACACCTTGATGACGTCATCAGATGCCCTATGTACTTTACATGACATCCTGATGACGTCATCAGATGCCCTATGTACTTTACATGACATCCTGATGACGTCATCAGATGCCCTATGTACTTTACATGACACCCTGATGACGTCATCAGATGCCCTATGTACTTTACATGACACCCTTTTGACGTCATCAGATGCCCTATGTACTTTACATGACACCTTGATGACGTCATCAGATGCCCTATGTACTTTACATGACACCCTGATGACGTCATCAGATGCCCTATGTACTTTACATGACACCCTTTTGACGTCATCAGATGCCCTATGTACTTTACATGACACCTTGATGACGTCATCAGATGCCCTATGTACTTTACATGACACCCTGATGGCGTCATCAGATGCCCTATGTACTTTACATGACACCCTGATGACGTCATCAGATGCCCAATGTACTTTACATGACATCCTGATGACGTCATCAGATGCCCTATGTACTTTACATGACACCCTGATGACGTCATCAGATGCCCTATGTACTTTACATGACACCCTGATGACGTCATCAGATGCCCTATGTACTTTACATGACACCCTGATGACGTCATCAGATGCCCTATGTACTTTACATGACACCCTGATGACGTCATCAGATGCCCTATGTACTTTACATGACACCCTGATGACGTCATCAGATGCCCTATGTACTTTACATGACACCCTGATGACGTCATCAGATGCCCTATGTACTTTACATGACACCCTTTGACGTCATCAGTTGCCCTATGTACTTTACATGACACCTTGATGACGTCATCAGATGCCCTATGTACTTTACATGACATCCTGATGACGTCATCAGATGCCCTATGTACTTTACATGACACCCTGATGACGTCATCAGATGCCCTATGTACTTTACATGAGACCCTTTGACGTCATCAGATGCCCTATGTACTTTACATGACACCTTGATGACGTCATCAGATGCCCTATGTACTTTACATGACATCCTGATGACGTCATCAGATGCCCTATGTACTTTACATGACACCCTGATGACGTCATCAAATGCCCTAGGTACTTTACATGACATCCTCATCACGTAATCAGATGCCCTATGTACTTTACATGACACCCTTTGACGTCATCAGATGCCCTATGTACTTTACATGACACCCTGATGACGTCATCAGATGCCCTATGTACTTTACATGACACCCTTTTGACGTCATCAGATGCCCTATGTACTTTACATGACACCTTGATGACGTCATCAGATGCCCTATGTACTTTACATGACATCCTGATGACGTCATCAGATGCCCTATGTACTTTACATGACACCTTGATGACGTCATCAGATGCCCTATGTACTTTACATGACATCCTGATGACGTCATCAGATGCCCTATGTACTTTACATGACACCCTGATGACGTCATCAGATGCCCTATGTACTTTACATGACACCCTTTTTGACGTCATCAGATGCCCTATGTACTTTACATGACACCTTGATGACGTCATCAGATGCCCTATGTACTTTACATGACATCCTGATGACGTCATCAGATGCCCTATGTACTTTACATGACACCCTGATGACGTCATCAGATGCCCTATGTACTTTACATGACACCCTTTTGACGTCATCAGATGCCCTATGTACTTTACATGACACCTTGATGACGTCATCAGATGCCCTATGTACTTTACATGACATCCTGATGACGTCATCAGATGCCCTATGTACTTTACATGACACCCTGATGACGTCATCAGATGCCCTATGTACTTTACATGACACCCTTTTGACGTCATCAGATGCCCTATGTACTTTACATGACACCCTGATGACGTCATCAGATGCCCTATGTACTTTACATGACACCCTTTTGACGTCATCAGATGCCCTATGTACTTTACATGACACCTTGATGACGTCATCAGATGGCCTATGTACTTTACATGACATCCTGATGACGTCATCAGATGCCCTATGTACTTTACATGACACCTTGATGACGTCATCAGATGCCCTATGTACTTTACATGACATCCTGATGACGTCATCAGATGCCCTATGTACTTTACATGACACCCTGATGACGTCATCAGATGCCCTATGTACTTTACATGACACCCTTTGACGTCATCAGATGCCCTATGTACTTTACATGACACCTTGATGACGTCATCAGATGCCCTATGTACTTTACATGACATCCTGATGACGTCATCAGATGCCCTATGTACTTTACATGACACCCTGATGACGTCATCAGATGCCCTATGTACTTTACATGACACCCTGATGACGTCATCAGATGCCCTATGTACTTTACATGACACCCTGATGACGTCATCAGATGCCCTATGTACTTTACATGACACCCTGATGACGTCATCAGATGCCCTATGTACTTTACATGACACCCTGATGACGTCATCAGATGCCCTATGTACTTTACATGACACCCTTATGACGTCATCAGATGTCCTATGTACTTTACATGACACCTTGATGACGTCATCAGATGCCCTATGTACTTTACATGACATCCTGATGACGTCATCAGATGCCCTATGTACTTTACATGACATCCTGATGACGTCATCAGATGCCCTATGTACTTTACATGACACCCTGATGACGTCATCAGATGCCCTATGTACTTTACATGACACCCTTTTGACGTCATCAGATGCCCTATGTACTTTACATGACACCTTGATGACGTCATCAGATGCCCTATGTACTTTACATGACATCCTGATGACGTCATCAGATGCCCTATGTACTTTACATGACACCCTGATGACGTCATCAGATGCCCTATGTACTTTACATGACACCCTTTTGACGTCATCAGATGCCCTATGTACTTTACATGACACCTTGATGACGTCATCAGATGCCCTATGTACTTTACATGACACCCTGATGGCGTCATCAGATGCCCTATGTACTTTACATGACACCCTGATGACGTCATCAGATGCCCAATGTACTTTACATGACATCCTGATGACGTCATCAGATGCCCTATGTACTTTACATGACACCCTGATGACGTCATCAGATGCCCTATGTACTTTACATGACACCCTGATGACGTCATCAGATGCCCTATGTACTTTACATGACACCCTGATGACGTCATCAGATGCCCTATGTACTTTACATGACACCTGATCACGTCATCAGATGCCCTATGTACTTTACATGACACCCTGATGACGTCATCAGATGCCCTATGTACTTTACATGACACCCTGATGACGTCATCAGATGCCCTATGTACTTTACATGACACCCTGATGACGTCATCAGATGCCCTATGTACTTTACATGACATCCTGATGACGTCATCAGATGCCCTATGTACTTTACATGACACCCTGATGACGTCATCAGATGCCCTATGTACTTTACATGACACCCTGATGACGTCATCAGATGCCCTATGTACTTTACGTGACACCCTTATGACGTCATCAGATGCCCTATGTACTTTACATGACATCTTGATGACGTCATCAGATGCCCTATGTACTTTACATGACACCCTGATGACGTCATCAGATGCCCTATGTACTTTACATGACATCTTGATGACGTCATCAGATGCCCTATGTACTTTACATGACATCTTGATGACGTCATCAGATGCCCTATGTACTTTACATGACACCCTGATGACGTCATCAGATGCCCTATGTACTTTACATGACACCCTGATGACGTCATCAGATGCCCTATGTACTTTACATGACACCCTGATGACGTCATCAGATGCCCTATGTACTTTACATGACATCCTGATGACGTCATCAGATGCCCTATGTACTTTACATGACACCCTGATGACGTCATCAGATGCCCTATGTACTTTACATGACACCCTGATGACGTCATCAGATGCCCTATGTACTTTACATGACATCTTGATGACGTCATCAGATGCCCTATGTACTTTACATGACACCTGATGACGTCATCAGATGCCCTATGTACTTTACATGACATCTTGATGACGTCATCAGATGACCTATGTACTTTACATGACATCTTGATGACGTCATCAGATGCCCTATGTACTGATAGCCTGCGACCACTGGCAGTGGCTAGTGGCGCGAACGAGGAACGAGGGACGAGGGACGAGGAACAGGACACGAGGGACGCGTTACAAGAAAAAACGCGAATTTTAGCTAAGCTTCCGCCGATCTAACTTTGTTAATTTTCAATCGATTTGGCTCAAATTTTGTCAGCGGGTGTCTTCTATACTCTCTCACTTATATCCAGAAGGAAATCTCTAGAAAATTTGTTTTACAGGTTTTATTAACTACTTTACCAAAATCTAAGTGATCACAAGTGCCAGGCAAAACCAAACCTCTCCAGCCGCTTCGCGGCTGGAGCGATTTATTCATACGTGGAAAGCCATGCAAGAATGATGGAATACAAAAACATTAACGGACACCAATCAGAAACACAATTACACAAATCACGGTAGAACCATATCCAATCAAAAACCAAAGCTGTTCTCTTAACTACCTAACTAAAAGTATTTAAAGCAGAATTCAAGCAGTTCTCTTTCAGTTACTTGTGGATCAGCTTTCTGAATCGCGCTACTGAAGTAGGTATCGGATACTTCTCTTAGGGCCTAAACGGTTAACTAAGATGTCGTTAACTCGCAGTTGTCTTCGAGTTCTCCTGGAACTTTTTTTGCCTTCTTGTTAATAGAAGCTTTATTCACAGCAGATAAACTCCACAAGCAACATATAGATGCACAACTCATCATCACCAGAAAATTTGGTCACGGGCATAGTCAAAAGAATTACCTCTTTTACGTAAGTAATTGAGGCGGGGTCAAGCAGGTTTTGAAAGTTTCGCAACTGGGGTGGAGGGGGGTCGCAGAAAATTTGGCCCGAAAATAAAGATTAGGGGCGTGAAAATTTTGCGGGGGGAATCTCCGGTTGGATTTTGAAAAAAAATTGATGGTGGGGGGTGAACCGCCTCTTTTCGAAAACTGCGCAAGCCCGCTTGACCCGGAATTATTCATCATTTGAATCATTTGGGGGATCAGAGTCGCCAACTTTTAACGTCTGACTGCAACTGTAGCTTTGTCCAGCAGTGGCTTCCGTTCGAGGCTGTAAGCGAGCTGCAGACGTCGACATGGTGTCAATCCAATGATGGGCCGACATAGACAACCTCGTCGATGGTTCTTTGACCACTAGCTTACGAATGAGATCACCCGCCTCAGTACTAGCATACTACGGAATGATAAAGTGGCATTTACTAATTTCTTCCAAAGTTTGGATTTGCCCTGAAAACTTAGATAGCGTTTTTCCTTCACTAGAATCAGCACGGGACCGTTTTCAAGATGGGCGGAAGAAAGGGATAAACTAATCCTATCCTGAACACTGCTTTTGAACTAAATTTGAAGTGGCCCAGTTATCACACATTAGGAGTTGCACCCGTGTGACGTCGCTGGCGTTGATTGGAGGGGCGTAGACAGCAAAGTCTCTCGTTTCGATGATTGGAAAAGAGAGTAAAAAACTTCTACTTACCCGAGCGAGAACGGGTCCCAGAGGCGAGAATGTGGTTAACAGCTCCTCCAACAATGTGAAGCATGAGAACTTTCTCTGATGGGTACCGCACACCGAATGAGAAACATCCACAACATTCCGATGAGCTTGTGGAGCGTAACATTTCGAACAGGGTTCAGTTGTTTACTAAGCAAAGCCCTGTTGGCAACTTGTCTTCGGGTTCTGCTGGAACTTAGGAGTTGACGGCTCCTCCACCAATGTGGAGCCTGAGAACTTCTTCTGACGGGCATTGCACATCAAATGAGAAACATCCACATCATTCCGATGCACTTTTGGAGCATAATAATTTGAACACGGTTGACTTGTTTACTAACGGATGATAGCCTTCTGTGCCCACTTCCCTTCTAGCTACTGCAATGTATGGCTCAAATTGAAATCGCTCGCAGTGCCACGCGGGTCTTAACAGGAAGGAGCACAAATCGTACCACCGACAATCCGCAAAATATTCACGGTAAAAACCGCTCGACACCTCAAACTTGGGTAACGTAGACATGAATCCGGAAGAGACTTCGCGTTCACTGTTGAAGGTTGGCGCAAACTCGGTGCCATATGCTATAATAATAATAATAATAATAATAATAATAATAATAATAATAATAATAATAATAATAATAATAATAATAATAATAATAATAATAATAATAATAATAAATAATAATAATAATTTATTACGTTGTTTAAGACAAACGTGAGATAACTAGAGAGAGAGAAAAAACAATAATACTGTCAACCGCAATCCTATTCAAAAAGAATTTTGGCCTTAGCGAAACGCTTGGACTGTGCTAAAAAAAGGGGGGGGGGATAGGTTGTATTCGATGTCTTAAGGCGACGTATGCGGAACCCGCTCGACAAGTAAAACTAAAGGCTCTAATGTTCGATCTTGGTTTACGATAAGAAATTTTTACGGAATCGCCTCGTGTCCGTGATTTTGAAAGAGTGAAGAACGGTGAAAAATCAACTTTCACGACTCTGGATATCATTTTGAATACCATGCACACATCTCTCAGTTTACGACGTGATTCTAAACTGACCAGTCTCAATAAACTATTCCTCATCCTCGCACTAGGGATTTCTGAATAGGAGAAACCCCGAGAGCGAATTAGCAGCTTTCTCGTGAAATTGGTCTGAGCTTTTTCAACCAAGGCAATGTCCTTCTTTTTGTAAGGACAGAAGACCGTTGTTCCTGTCTCAAGTATTGGCCTGACATAGATTTTATAGGCCTTCGGCAAAATTTCCTTATTTTTTGTAGACAACGCTTTGAATATTTGAAAAGTGCGCACATGCGCTTTTCTACTTATTATTCTAAGGTGTTCTGAGAAATCCAGATCACCATTATAGTAGAAACCTAGATCCTTGACAGACCGAACCACTGAGATGCACTGCTCATCAATTAAATAGTCACAAACCTCGTCAAAAATTCCTAGCCTCATGACTGCGGTCTTTTCAGGGGCAAGGGGAAGTTCCCACAAACGGGACCATATCACCACTTGGTTGATTGCATGCTGCAGAGCAGCTCTATTTCCACAGTTAACAACTTCTCGGTGAATTTTTATGTCATCAGCGAATTGTTTCATAGCAACTTTAGGCCCCACTGTTTGAGAGAGATCCGAGGTGTACATCATAAACAATGGAGGCGAAAGCACACCACCTTGCGGCACACCACTTGTGACATTCCTACAAGATGAGAATTCTGACCCTACTTTAACCTGGGACGTTCTACCAGTCAAGAATTCTCCGAGCCATTTGCAAATTATTGAATGTATTTTCAGTTGAGATAACTTGTGCAATAACTTGACATGACTAACTCTGTCAAATGCCTTCGAAAAGTCAAAGTACATCACATCATTTGCCTTTCTCAAATCAAGACTATTGGTCCAGTCATTTATGCACTACAGCATGTTGGCCTCTGTCGACCGGCAAGGTACAAATCCATGCCGGCAGCCCAGAATCAGCATATTATTCTGAAGGTATTCAAATAGATGAGCCTTGATACATAGGTGCACCGAGTTTGCGCTATAACATAGGAGCGCCGAGTTTGCGCCAACCTCCAATGGGGAACGCAGTCTCCCCAGAATCCATGCCGATGTTAGTTAAACCTCATTATTGAATGAAACATAAAAAGGAACGACGAACACAAATAAAACAAATGAAGCTCGCACGAGGAATAATCTATGAATGGTGATCGTGGATGTCAAAAAATATAACATTTTTTTCTCAACTACACAAAAAATGATCGGAAACTTGAACCGCCTTTTACGGCCAGGCATCAAGGGAAGACAAACGGAGCCACATGGCCAGACATCCCTATGAAAGGCCTTTTGCGGCCATAGCCTCTACCAAAAAAGAACCGACAGGTCAGCACACCATTACAAAGGGGGCCACAATGGCCAGAAAAACAATCACTATGAAAGGCCTTTGCGGCCAGGCAACATCACGGGAAATAACGGGGCCACACGGCCGGGCATCGATTGAAGATGGCCTTACGGCCAGAAAGCTGTTAGAAATGAGGCCACCTTGGCCAGAAACACCAAGGAATCTGCCAACATGGCCAGGGAGAAGGAAATCCGGCACAGTGGGTGCCTTTGGTTGACGGACCCGGTGGTGGATTGGGGCGCGCTTACTCATTTGTGATTGGGGCGCGCTTATTCATTTGCTGGTGTTTTGCCCTTTCATTTTTCTTGTGTATTGAGCGTGTATCAACCTTTCCTATTGCTGTTTTGTGGTTCCCGCGTAGTTGTGTGTTCGTTCAATGCTTTGCGAAAGGTGTTGAATAACCATTGATTGGAATATTCAACATACCTTCCACTGTCTAGCGGTCGTACTCTGATCGACCATAGGTGGTGTTCTGGACAACGTCGATGACCAAAGAACACAGCAATCAGTGGTCATTGGTTTAAAAACTCGCACAACCCATGCATGCATGGTCAATTGGACTTTGGTCTCACAGCAGTAATTGCGCGCCTTTCGGAAGCAAAGTCATGTGATCGACAATATCGGCCGGAAGTCACGTGATCGAATGATACATGGTACTTTGGAAGTCCGGGCCTAAAAAAGCGACCTATGTGTCATTATCTATATTACTGTTCGTTGCCGCAAATGAAGTTCTCGACTACGCGTTTACCAGACATAACAGGTGGTATCCAGCGTGTGTCTATTGATATACCGTCTCTATTGACATGATAATAATCGACACGGGATATCAATCCACACATATCCAGTCAACGCTCTTAATTTGCTACATTAATCCCGGCGAGAAGACGAAGAGTGAATGGAGAATAGGACAGGTGGGTCAGTTGAAGTTCAACTATTTTCGTTCGGTGATTATCGGGTGTTTCCTGGCTTAAGGGCACAATTCAACCACAGGAGTAAAATTTGATATTATTGTCCGCCAAAGTGAAAAGCGACCCCGCCAAGCGCGAGATCTCATTTCGCTCAAATAGGTGAGACACTTAGGGAAAAATTTGGCCCCGCCCACACTACTCTGAAGGCCTAACCGCTTACACCGCCCCGGAAAGGGAACCAAGAGCTCTGCTATTATGCATTTTGCCTTTGAGCATAGCCACACAAACCAATTTTTCCGTTTGCATAGGTTTTCGTTCCCTAGTGGGAGCGAAACGCTTGAGTATGTTTTTAGGGTACTGGGGGCGGGGCTAACTTTCCTTGTAGTTCCTCACTTATTTGATCGAATTGAGATCTCGCGCTTGGCAGGGCTGCTATACACGGTGAGCGGACTATTATACCAAATTTCACCCCTGAGGTTAGACTGTGTCTTTAAAGGCAGTGTTCACGATAATCTTCAATTCTGAGATTATTTGCTATACTTATTGAGTGGCCCCCGGGTAGAACTTAAATGAAGTAGAAGTTGAGCAAAGCTCACCAGAAGTACACGAAATCTTTAAGTATCGCAGTAAGTGCTCGTTGTAACAATGAAATCTTTTGTGGATCCGTCCCTTGCAATTCTCTACTCACTTTTGCTCAGTTCCTTTTTTAGAACCCTAACTAATCCTGCTTTGCATAAAATATTCTTCTATTTTCGATTGACCCAATTTCCCGCCGGCGACCACCACCATGAACATGCTCATCCAACCGGACAACTAGTCCATATTATGGAATGTCACTGAAATACTGCGTATTAATGCGTCTCTTGCTGTTTCTTCACAATTTTGGTAATATTTGAAGGCCAGTGCATTGTTTTATGTGAAAAACATTGGGACGAAAATCATCGTGAACGTTGCCTGTAAAGCGATTCTGGAGCGGCCCAGTACTGACTCGCCGGGAGCTGCATCCGTCTGATGTCGCAGGCGTTGATTGGAGTGGAGTGGGAAGCAAAGTTTCCTTCTTACGTAATTGGAGTAGTGATAACTCAGGGGAAAACTTCTACTCACCCCACCGAGAACGGGCCCGAAAGCGTCCCAGCGACACTCCATGATACATTCAATGTGTTCCCATTACAAACAAAATGAAAAATCACTTGACAAGGGAATGACCAGACCGGGTTACCATAACTGCCCATATATCCATGTTTTTTTCCGGTGGATAGTCATAAAAGCCCGATCCCAGCTCCTCGAGAAGTATGTAGTGAAAAAGGTTATAAACCAAAAAGTGGAGAGCCCTGTAGGAATATTTAAATTAAGCTACCGTAACCTGTCATAGTCTCGGGAGAGGCCACAAACAGATTTCGGATTTGTGTTCTTCGCCCCAAACAACACTTTGGGCAGAGCTTGGGCCGAAATTTTTACCTTGACCTCTACAATCCCTAAAATGGGGTTGGGCTCCGACTTCAAGGAATTTTTTTTTGCCCAAACTTCGCCTAGAACTTGTTTTTGAGGGGGGAGGGCTGAACACGAATATGCGGTCCGTTTATCGTTTTTTGGACGATTACGGTAGGTTACGTAAAGTATAGTGCCATTTACCTACAAGAGCCCATAGGATTCCATCCATAGAATCCTGTGGTACAGTCTCCTTTGCTGCAAAAAGGGTTGACATGTTGTTTTTTAGGCTAACAGTTGTTATCGGTAGTCACATGGGAGTTTGTTTGTCTAAACTCCTCATTACGAGGTTCACGCCCAGGTCAAGTTTTTGAAGAAATTGGCCAAACTCGCAGGCGAGCTTTGATTCGTTCGTGACGTTGTTCTGTCTACAAGCGCTCCGCATCTCTTGACAAGAAGGCGTTTTGCGAATTTTCGATTGTGAGAGTTTCGCGCCATCTTGAAGTTTTTGGTTCGCTGTAAATGGTTCAGTGGTAGCCTTTTTAACAAAAGAGACGAAGTGCTCAGTGCCCTTGGTTTTAATACTACTTGCAATGTAGAGACCCACTTCGAGAAGAAAATATCGATTTTCATCGGTATTTAGGCTATTCCTCCTGCTATTCCGTGCTGATTTTTGTAGGGTTGATACGGTCTCACACAGTGTGGTTTTCTATCCAAAATTTCGTTTCTGTGTTTTGCTCTTCTTCATGTTTTTTCTTTTTCCCTAAGACGGCTGATGTCGATAAACTGTCATCGGAATGCCCCGTATAGTTGTTGGACTCGAAAGCATCGTGGCAAAAAATTTTATCAGCAAAGAGGATCGAACCGGTGAGTCTTGGATTGGCAGCTCGCCGCCTTGAACCACTCAGCGAACTCGGCTTCATATCCAGCGTTGTTGAAGGAAGAGGTGAAGGAGCGCCCGCTATTTTCGGCGTTTCGACCTCCTTTCAAAAAATGACACAACTTTTTTCTCACTATTACTCGGGCAAATAGTAGGGTGTTCCTGCTACTGCGCCGAGGGTAGTGTATCTTTCAGATAAATATAAATGTATGCGCTGTTCTGTTAACCTGGTCTGTTCATTCCCTTGCGACTTCATTCAAAATCTTGCCGAACCTAATCCGGACTTTCTATTTGTTTTGGGTCGTTAGAGCAGGTTTGCAGCGTGTTTAAAAAAGGCGAGGGGATAGTGATGGCATCGATAATACTAGTGACAGTCGCTACAGCTGCGATGCCGTACGTCAGCGGCAGGCCAGCTGCAGTGGTGATAACCATCTGAAGAGGCTGTCTTCTCAGACCGTTGGCGTGCGTAATGAGCAGCCGTCGCAAAGACGTTTTTCTGAGGCCTGTAAATTGATTAGTAGGATTACCGGACAAAAAAAGGATAATTGCCCAGCCAGCTGTTTGTAGCCGCTAAAAGGTTCATCCGCAAAACGCCACGCCTTCGTAATTCTGTTCCGCTGCGCTTCGTGGGAACAATTTCATGATCGCTCCTTTGGTATTGTTCCGACGACACGTCAGCACAGAACTCAAATCAGTTCTGACAGAAATTCAGAAGATTTGTACCCTTTCTTCGAAACAGATTGGTTTCCGTGACGCAACGTCGGAACATTTTTGTGCCCATTGTAGCGAAACAGTTCCAAGGACCCGGAACAAAAAGAAAGCCTTGATCAGAATTGGTAAGACTTCGAATAAACTTATGTAACTTATTTATATGATCAAAACGGGGACACATTGTGCATTACGTGGGCTTTTGTTGGGACAATTTTGGGCCTGTTCTTGCCAGGGTAATCGGAAGTTTTTCACTCGAGTACTTTTTGAGTTACCAAGAGGTTTTGCTGGTCGATCAGTGTACGACCGCTAGGCACTGGAAAACTATTTTTTGCTAGTAAATAACTTGACGGCCCCGTCAGAGTAAGTTTTCAAGCGTCACAATGGTGAAAGCGATACTAAAACACCTACGTATTAAAGACAGTGTTCACGATAAAAAATGTGCTTCGTTTTCCACTAAGAATGGGTAGTGGAGGGGCACACTGTAACGTTGACGTCGAAAGAAAGCATGAAAACGAGCCAGGAAATTCTCCAAAAGAGCCCGAAATTGCCACTTCGAGAGCAAGGCAAACTCCAAAAGCGCAACACACGCCCACCGACGTGAGAAAATCCCTCGGACAACTCGTCCACCGTGTTTCCTTAGCTCAAATTTTGAGGGGCCATAACTCCGTTCCCACGAGGTATTTGACGGTTTCAGAGACATCATTGGAATCAGCATGGGGCCGCTCTCAAGGCTCTCAAGGTGGGCGGAAAAACAGAAAAACGATTTCTGTCGTGAACACTGCCTTTAACAAACAAAGTAACACATATATTAGGTTGTCCGATAAGTTCTTGCCGTTTTTTTAAATTAAAAAATTAGCGATCGAAATGAAATTTTTTGGTACAATGTTTTGTGTCATTCGAAAGAGAATTTTTCGCTCTACAAGAAAGTATTTGGTTTTTTTGTTTCGATTAGTTTTTGTTAATTTTTAGAGCATTTAAATGGAGTGTCAATTCGACAAAAACGAGCATTTTCGACACCATCTACTTTTTGCGTTTAACCGAGGTGCCAAAGCCACGGAAGCTGCTAGAGAGATTTGTGCCGTATACGGAGAGGGTGCCATAGCTGAAAGAACTGCTCGATATTGGTTTGCGAAGAATTTAATTTAAAAATTTAAAAAATTAATAAAAAAAATTTAAAAAAATTAAAAATATATTAAATTAATATTACATTATATTATATTATATTACATTATTACATTACATTATATTACTTTATATTATTATATTATATTACAATTATATTACAAAAAATTTTAAAAAACGGCAAGAACTTATCGGACAACCTGATAGTAAGGCAGGGTTCCACGCGCAAAGTGGGCGGGGTTCCACACCTCGCTGTTCAAAATTGCTCCAACATGGTCGTTTTGGCCCGTTTTCGAGGTTTCAAACAGCGTCAGCTTACAGCACCAGTGGCCGTATTCATTAAACCACCGGCGCAGGAGTGGGGCATAACCTTCCCGTACCCGTCGTATGGCAACCATTTTTGCGCTTCTCCTGTCGAAGTTTTAATAGTGGCGGCCCCTCTTCGCCACCTGTGAGAGCAGAGATAGGCATGAGTAGCCACCTGCAGTGACGGAGAGGAGACCGCCGGGTAGGTGGCTGATGTCTCTCAGCTCCGCTGATAATGTATTCCGTCGGGCATAGCATCTCCGTCCTGAAGTGTTTCGGGTGGACAGGAGGGGTCAGCACTGCCTGCCAGGGTGGTATCGATCATTTTCTGCCGCGTGAGATCGACGTAGCAGGCCGCAACACCCTTCACCGTCCACCCGCTAGGTGGCTACGAGCCCTCCTGTCTACCCGCCAGGTAGCAGGGAGCCTTCCTGCCCACCTGCCGGGTAGCCAGGAAGGTGCAGCATCGAAAACTCGTCCAACAGCGAGTGGACTTTGAACCTCCCCGAGAGGCTCCCAGTGTTTCATGATTACGGGCACTGTGCGAGTGGGTGACATCGATCGTCTAGTCATATTTGCACTCGTCTGCCTTTGCGAGCGCGTTCTCCGTTTTCAACCGAATTAAAAAACAACCCGTTGTCATTTCAGTTACATCAAAATTTTCGGGATTTTCTTGTCAAATCTCAATATCAGCAACTCCAGGCCTTCGATTCAGACCATGAAATTTATATCTTTTTCGAGTGTGTATGCTGCGCTTGAGAAAGGAAAACACTAACCTGGGCATCGCCAAACGAAAGTATTTAGATATTTATTGGGTAATCTGCCCTTGAGCAAGTTTGTCCACCCACAAGGATCAGATTTTGCATGTCGAGCAAGGTTCATCATCGACACACGGTTGAGCACACTACGGAAACTAAGCCCTGGAAGTTGATCTTTTGTTAGTAAACAACTTAACCCCATCCAAAATATTATGCTCTAGAAATTCAGCGGAATGGTGGGAATGCTACTCATTTGCTGTGCCCAGCTCGTCGAAAGAAGATGGCGAGCTGCAAAACGTCGACCCTCAGGGCCGGGAGAATCCAACGACAACCTCACGTGGTACGATCTTCACAACGGCGGAATCAGAAGTTTTTCAAAACCCTAACGCTTGGTGTAACCCTCCGAATAGGTAAACGAATACCTTTTCCGTTGTTTCAAGTTAACGCCACGTTCTTTCATCTGAAGCCATGTTTAGAGTTATCCACTCAACTAATCAACCTCTATTGGCGTGGATGGACGAGGAAATCAATTTAACACCCTGTTTGGAAGGACGGTTGAAGTTGTAGATGACGATTTAGCAATTAATGCGGAGGACAATAGCTTACTGAGAAACTTTTAGAATTGGACAGTTGATTAAGTAATTTGCACTGTTGTAAGTCCTTGTGGCATAACTAATCAATATCAGTCTCATCTCGGCACTCGAGCAATCGAACGAGCTGCTCTATCCTACAAAGTTTCTCTTTCTCATCCGTATTTCACTACTATGTGATTTATGGTGTGTTTGTAGTTGCACATCGTTTCGATATTCTATTGCCTGCCCTCGTTCCTTCTTGAAATGGCTGTTAATCATTAATTGTTTAATCATAACTGAGCGTCTTTGTTGTTATCTCTGCTTCTGCTATTTGGGTGTTCCGATCACTTCCGTTCCGATATGGCGGAAGATTATGCCAAATTCAGGAAATAGAATTAGGTCTCGTTTTCCGAGGCGTAGTCTTTGGTCTCTTTTCAGTGATTGATTGCTTTTCGGTAGGCTCGCACGAACAATTACTGTGCTTCTCTGGTCTAAATTCCGCTCCGCAATTGCGCACCGACACGCTTTGCGGCCGCGCGCGTTCAAGTCGGAAGAGTTTCCTGCGTCGCAGCCGCCGATCTGTTGACTCTAGGTGGGTTTTAGAAACTGGAAATTAAACGAAATTGGCGAAAACTGTATAAAAAAACCATATCGAGTCAGCTTTGGCGCTGGAAACTGGACTGACTCCAGTGCGTGCGGCCGCAAAGCGTGTCGAGACGCAATTGCGGACCGGAATTCGGCTCAGATAAGCACAGTAATACATTGTGTGCCGACCATGATTTCACGGTTTCTCATACTTCCCCACTTCTGACATTCAATGTGGAGTATACATTCGACTCGAAGACCAGATGGTGCCGAGCACAGTGGAGGGACATGTCGCTGGAGAAGCATGTACACCTATTGTGCTCAAAATTATAGCACGTGCTTCAGCAAACAGAACATTTAATGCTTGCACAGTTCCAGTCGACAACATGACATTTCGGCAATAACAAGGCGATGTGCTTCTCCTGTGTACTATCATTCTCGGAGTCGAATCCCAGTCCGCAACTGCGGCCTACAGCTGTTGCATCAAGCGACACGTGATAATCGTAGCGGGAGAGGGGTGAATCATGCCAGGACCAAACGGTTCCAGCACGATTACCACGTGTGTTGCAATAGCCGTAGTCCGCAAATGCGGACCGGAATTTGCCCCCCAGGAACGACAGTAGCACGTTGACGTAATAATCACTTGACACTTATGCGGGACGATTAATACAAATTTTTGAAGTGTGTTGACGGAGCTCCATCATTCATATTCGTTTTGCTTGCTGCACAAGTCAACAAGCTATATATCCCATGCTCTAGAAGTCTTTCAAAACTTATTTGTAAACCTTGTCATCACCGATCACTATCAACAGAACAGTTCAAACTTCGATGACAGATACCGGCTCAACCCTGAAGCGAAATCTCTCCATATATCGGGAACAATCACGATGCAAATATTGCGTTTATCAAATATATCATGCGAATAATGTATACAGAGTAAAAATCATGCAAACAATGAGACCAAAAAATTAGTTAGTCCATTTCATGTCCTAGAGAGTATAAAAAAGGCTGAAGGATGGCTGAACGCTCTATCTACATAAAGATGGGAAATCATAGGCTTCCATTGACTCATGGTAAACAAGAAGGTCGAGTAGCTCCTATGTCTTAGGGGAAGAGATCTCCTCTGATCAAACTCTAAAGCAAAAACACGCAAAAGAGACAGAGGAAAACAGCTATAGCACCTCCTCGCTGAAAACAGCCGCTTTTTTCCTTCTTTTCTGGTTTCAATGGTTTTTTTGGTTCTTCGGGATCCAATGGACAAACTCCTAGAATTTAATTTTACGCACGAGTCATGGCTATATCCGAAAATTGAATGATGGTACCTGATTTGTCACAAATCCAGTCCAGATATTGACGAACATCGGTGAATGTATCGTCACGAGCTGGTGCATCGGGTTCAAATGTGATCCCTTGAGCTGATGGATGGTCTATAAAACACCGTCAAAGAATTGCCAATGAGTGCTCCGATAATGCATATCCGAACTGAAGCCGTGTCTGACAATGATTAGTCCAAACGCATGTGCTACAGCTATGCAGAGGAGAGGACAAGCTTCTTCGAGATCATGGGTGTTGGATTGGGAAGCGCTGCCTCTAAAGCTTCTTTTAGTTCATGTATGATGAGTTTTGTACTTTCCTTGACGCTCTACCGTGACAATGAACAGGGTGGTTGAAGTGTTCCCGCCTTTTTCACGAGTTGTGTCTACTTCTTATTGAGCAAAGAAGCACGCCATTGCGAGACCAAAAAGTCGTGGATCGGGTGGCTTCCAATTCGCGAAGTGGGTGTTCACCCGGTTACCCAACTCCGACCATAGCTGCAGTAATATACTTTTACAAACTAAATCCCTACCCAGACCTCGTTACTCCACACCCTCTGAAACTGGGCCTTATACAACGCGGACCATGCATCAATACAAAAACATTGCAAAAGGATGAAAGTAGGATTGGAAGCAATCCGATAGGAAAGTATATGACACGAAACCACTGTGATTCATAAGCGAAAGTTTAGTGATGAGCCAGGATAAATAAGAGGGGGGGGGGTTGATACAGACAAACTTCCTACTGTAGTAAGAAAAATTTAATGTGATATATGCATATGTATCTACCACGCTTTGACCTGCGATCACCAGCAGTGGTCCTTGAATCTTTATGGTACTGGATTTGTGGAATGGCTGTCGAGAACATATCTAAGACTTTTCCAGGCAAAATGCTAACGATTTATTGCCTATTTCAGTGAAAAAAACAATTGCTGATGATTGCAGGTAAACAAGGCGGTGGTAATGCACTGTCGGTGTTGATGACAACAACTAGACCCAAAGGAATCGTTCCTGGCTCGTAGAATAATCTCGGGAACCTTTTTTGTCTCTATAAGCGTTCGTTGAACTGTTTTTTAGCGCTATTCTTCTTCTGAGGGTCACTACAATCATATCTTATTGACAAGTCAAGGGTGAAATTTAACAAGACGTTGAATCCA
Organism: Aplectana chamaeleonis; assembly: GCA_029168955.1. Classification (NCBI taxonomy): domain Eukaryota; kingdom Metazoa; phylum Nematoda; class Chromadorea; order Rhabditida; family Cosmocercidae; genus Aplectana; species Aplectana chamaeleonis. Next base: position 43,100 of record JAPDOI010001812.1, read on the forward strand.
GGGGAATTTTTTTTGTCCCCACGAGTACCGTAGCTAGCAGGAGCACAAATCCCGGCAGGACCCGCCACCAACCGCGACGCACATGCGGTTCGACAGCGCTGGCGCTTTGCCAGCCTTTCCGGCAATCACCGATTGAATGATAGCGGAAAGGCTAGGCCGGCAAGCATCGAAGGGGTAACGGAGTCGACAGAAGGGGTAAGAATTCGGTTTTGGTCATGCCACACTGGTTTCCTGGGTAGAACGTGGCTTGTATAAACAAAATTTCCACGGAAGAATCGTTCTAATCACCTAATTTTCTCTGATTTTAATCTAAATTTCAAAATTCTCCAACTTTATCATTTTCCGGCATTACTTATCGTCTTTCTCACTTTCGTTCGATGTTTGTTTCTTTACTCACAGTTCTTTAAGTTTTCTTCTGAATTCCCTTTACATTACATAAATGAACATCGCTAAATCAATACGAAAGCCGGCTTGTGATTATCCGCCAGGCGATGGGTCTACGCTCGCCGGAAAACAGTTGGCAAAGCGCCAGCCAGCGCTGTCGAGCCGGATGTGCGTCGCGGTTGGAGGCGGGTCCTGCCGGGATTTGTGCTGTTAGCTACGGTACTCGCGGGGACGGAAAATTTTTCCCCTGGATTCAACGTCTTGTGTGAAATTTATCATGAATAGTGCCTCTAATTTTGAGTCTTCTCTCTCGTCGCTTTTTTTTGCGATAAGTGTCTGTTTCCACTGAAATGTTGTGATGTTATGATTTTTCTCCTTGTATCACGGCCAAAAAATCTCTTTAAACAAGTCTCCTTTCTGTATCTTGATAGTTAGATATCGTGTTATCGTGTCATCGGGTCACCGCTTAATTACTTCGGCCCTGACCCTTCTTCCACACACTCACGATCGGTGTGGGGGCAGCCGCATTTTCGTGTTCCCTAAAATACTCTCTGGACTGTGATTAATTTTCCATCGATTTAGGTGATGTAGGTAGAAAATACCGTGTCGTAGCACTTATAAAGCGGAGTGGGTGTGAGAACGAAAGGCCATTGTTAATCGGATTTTCGAGTCAAAAAATACTCACGGCGCTCGCAGGAGACGTTAAAGACTTGGAGGCCTATTAGAATGTTCTCGTCTCTGTTGTTGGATTGAAATAACGGACCACCATCTTCCTGAATACAGTAACTTTTAGGAATTGAGGCTGTAATAGCGAGGGTTTTGTGAAAGCTCGGACTCACAGCACAAATTCCCACTCTTCTTCTGGCTTTGGTGATAATTTTATCCTTTTTGACATCTACAAACTCAAGCTGAAGAACACGGTAGCCTTGCATACCGTCTAACCCATGTGCTGTAAGCAATAAGGTGATCGAGAAACCAAGTAAAAGAAACATTTCTGCAAGATTTCAGAAAAAGAATCTAGGAGATTAAAGAAACAGTCAAGCTGGAAATCTCGACTTACGCGACTTATAGCCTTCTCCTGCAAATTTCAAGTTCTTAGAAACTTTTTCGTTCTTCTGTGGCATGCAAATGGGAGCAGATTTGCTGCTGGGCACAGGTTTTTCCAGCTCGAGTATTGCGATGTCATTAAAATAGTTGCATTCATCAAATTTAAAGTGATAAATTATCTGAACAGCAGGACTTTCAGAAGTCTCCACATATTATTTCAGGTAAGGCATTCGATTGATCCATGGTTGCTGCGGCCTTCTCGGAACGCGTTTCCTTCCTTTATCAAAGCCCTTCTAGTGAAGTGTAATATAGCATTTGGAAGCGCATTCCCACCCGCCAGAAAAAAATTCAACGCTTCTCTCAAATTTACGTGAAACTCAATCATTCTCGAAGTGAACATTGAAGTTTGAAAAGTGCAGTCAGCACTTACTGTACCATCGATTAGTGGCTCCTCAATAGATGCGGCCTTTTTTGAAAAAAGTTTATCCATCAAGGAATGCACAAAGTTAGACAAAAGTTGTCGAAAATTTTATTTCGGAGCTTAGTCCACATCCACATTGAGAACTACTCTATACGTGCTTGGTATACGATTGATCCAACGGGTCAAAAAGAAGTTGAGCTGTTAACACTTTTTTCTGTATTCGTTGACCGTAGCACCCATAGACTGCCACCTTATTCACTGAATAAAAAACCTGTAACTCGTTCACTCCACGTCATTGTCTCAGCGACGCGCTCACGTTCATGGTTGTATAGAGGCACACGATCATTGTGGTAGCTTAGTTGAGCTATCATCCTCAATCTTAATTGATTTCGAGCCATCTGCAGCCAGTTAGTGTTATGTGTGCTCGGATTGCTGAAGGCAAGCTACTCCATTTATGTTGAACTTTGCAGCCCACGCAGCGCTTCTTCTTCGGCTGATTTCGGCCCGTCAGGTCCTTGTACATGACCACAAGGCGTTCGATATAGACCTTTTTTACTTGTTCCAAGGGGGAGTCCATTCACTTTGATCGATGTCCATTCATTCCTCACGGCTTTTGCCCTGCTGCGACTGATAGCCAACCCGATCCTGCGCCCAGTAGCGCCCAGCTCATACGCCATCCGCTGAAATTTGCTTCGTTGTTGGTCAACAGAACGATGTGATCCGCAAAGCGGAGATTCGGCCTTTTTTTGGCTTTTTTTTTTGTCTAAGAATGCCCCTCTCGTTCCACTTTAGATCCAGCCTGGCGTGATGGAGAGCAGCGTCAAACGGCTTTGGTGTAATGGTGTTACACTGACGGACTTCATTTCTAACGCATTAATCGTATCCTTGTGTAATAAGTTGATCCTCGTAGATGCGCATACTCACAAGGGAACCTCTATAAGTCATAGTAACCATTCCGAATGAAATGTACTTTTCTAGAACCATTTCCGTACGGAAAGCCCGAATATGTCCATCGCAGCTGCCTAGACCCACTCTGAAGGAAGTTATGAGCGTTTTCAAAGCTTTGCGGCAATTTAAGGGTACTCCCATAGGATTTTAGGGTGTTTTTAATTTTTCTGGGTCTTTCCAAAAACATGTATGTAGGGGTAATCTGGGATGCTGAACACGAATCTGATGTACGCTTGTCAAAATTTTAAGGTTTACTATAGGCTACGGTAGGTAACATGCCATTATGGAGGCAAAACCTACCTAAATAATACGAGAATCGACAAATGGACACCAATTTCGAATTCAGCACCCCAAATAACCCCCATATAGAAACTTTGAGACAATCCTGAGACTTTGGCCAAACTACCGTACACCCACCGTAATCTACCGTAAGCTGCCAAAAGTCGATAAACTGACATCAGAGTCGTGTTGAGTACTCCTGATAACCCCGAGAAGAACGATTTGAGCCACATCTGTCGCCACATTTCGGATATCGTTAAAAGTCGATTTCGCCGTCAAGTTTTTCTGTCGGTGGGAAGCTTTGAACAAATTCAGTCGAAAACTTTGGAAAAAACGACTAATGAACCTCAGATTTGTGATCAGCACCAAAACTTACCCGCCAGGGCGAATTTTGAGTCAAATCGGGAATATTTTTCTAAAACGCTTCATGAGCCCTCTAATTAGTACATATAAGTATTGGTATAACGCCCAATCGAAAGTCCGTACAAGTCTGTAGAACGCTATCAGTCTGCGCAAAGTTTGGAAAATGTCCCTTCACCCAAACTTCGCCTAGGGGGGTTGCTTCTGGCGCTGAACACGATTATTAGGTCCGTTTCCGCTTTTTCGTAAAAATAATGCGCTTTTTCGGAGGGTACAATGGGTACAAAAATCAGAGAAAAAAAAACGCCTATAACTTCTTTCAGAGTGGGTCTAGGCAGCTGCGATGGGCATATTAGGACTTCTCGTCCGAAAGTGGTTCTAGAAAAGTACATTTCATTTGGAATGGTTACTATGACTTAAAGTGGTTCAATTGTCAGACAACTGAGAGGCCCGATTCGGACACGACAGGCTTCGGATTCGGCTCCCATACGCTGTGGACAACGAGATGGCCGCGTACTTTCCAAACGTCACGTGGTCTACTCGTATTCAAAGTTAGAAGCACTTGTCGCAACACATAGGCGTTCCACTAGGCCTCGACAAACTTTCCATCCGACTACTATGCAGTTTGGATGACAAGCGAGCCTTGATGCCCTTGATTGAACACGATGATTGCTCGCTCCACAATTCTTCGGGCGCTTATCAGCCGCACAGCATGTATATAAGGGACCCATCCCGTGGATAGCGCTGTCGGCCTTTCGAGGCCGCCCCTGGTGGGTGACTACTTAGGAATGTAAAGGTCAACCGAACATAGCTCGACACGACGCGGTCGCGTCACAGCTTTCGTAAACAAATTGATGATAACCAATTGATAAAGGGTAGGGTATAAAACAAGTGGAGAGCAGTGCATCTTCATCCCCATGACGTCCATTTCCAGGGGTTAGCGGTTGAGGGTCAGCCCGACTAGGAAGTAGGAAAATAGCACCATCAGTGGTCAAGATATAACAAACTCGAAGTAAAAACCTAGAAAAATACAGAGACGTGACGCGACCGCCTAGTGTCGATCAATGTTCGGTTGGCCTTTACGTTGTTATGGTGACTACGAGTCACTTTCCACACGATTTCCGACCGCTGAGGGGGTTTCCCCATGGTCCTCAGCGAGGGAAGATCCCTCGCTGTCAACCAAGACGAGGGTGATGTCTTTATCGCTGACTGCTGTGAGGGGGGGGGGCAACCCTCTGCTGCGGACCGTGACTTGGACTGTATCCTTGTTAGGGGAGACCCGCTTCCATCGATGAGGTGGGATTCCGCTTCCAGCTCCAAGTGCTTCTACTGTAGGACAACGCGCTGCAGCGTGTAAAACGGGGGTGCGGCAAGGACTTCGCTTCTCTGCGTCACTTAGTCATGTCGGGCAGGCCACGTGATCCTCGGAGCAGCACGTGCAGGTTATTTTCTGCTTGACTAAGTATTCGATCAGAAAACCTATCGTGGCCGAAGCGGACCTCCCCAACATCTGAGCATGTTGTTCCAAATCGGAAGGTGAGGCGTATGTTCCGCCGTATAACTCGTTGATGGGTCTAGAGTGAATTCAGAAGAATGAAAAATGTCGCATCAATTGAGGCTAATGGTGGCGGAAGTGAAAAATGGGACGAGCTTCGATGTTAGTGCAGAACTCAAAAGGGCCTTTCCAACAGTGTTTGAGGAGGGTCTTGGTTGTTGCACAAAGGAGAAAGCTGATTTAGCTCTCATACCAGGTGAACGGAAAGTGTTCCGGGGTTGTCTACCTGTGGCACACGCTGCGATTGAGGCAGTCGAGAAGGAGCTCGACAGACTTTTAGAGATGGGTGCTATAACAGCAGTTAGCCATAGTGAATGGGCTGCACCCATCGTTGGTGTCAAGAAATCGAACGGGAAGTTGAGATTGTGTGCAGACTTTTCAACTGGGCTGAACCGGGCATTGCAGTCGTTCGGTTATCCTCTGCCGGTGCCAGAAAACATATTTGCGTCCCTAAATGGCGGCACTGTGTTCTCACAGATTGACTTGTCAGATGTCGTGTCGAACACGCATCGGAAACTATTCTAATACAATCGGTTGCCATTTGGAATAAAGACCGCACCTGGGATATTTCAACAGATCATGAACAAGATGTTGTCAGGTCTCAGAGGTGTCACAACATATCTGGACGACGTATTGGTCTATGGAAAGACGCAAGAAGAGCACAAGGAGAATTTGCTGGCATTGTTCGAAAAGATCGCTGATTACGGATTCAAAGTACGCTTAGAGAAGTGTGCGTTCTCTAAGCCGGAGATTCGTTACCTCGGGTTTATCGTTGATAAAAATGGCAGAAGGCCTAACCCGGAAAAGATTGAGGCAATCAAGAATATGGCTGTACCGAAGAATGTGGGCTAACTACGAGCATTTTCGGGAATGGTGACGTACTATTCATCATTCATTCCAACGATGAAAGACCTTCGCGGTCCGCTAGACGCAATGTTGAAAAAATAGGTCAAATGGAAACGGAACTTGCAACATCAGACTGCATTTGAGAAGCTCAAGTCAACGTTATCTAGTAACATGAACTTGGCTCACTATGATCTCAAGCAGAAGATTGTGGTCGCAGCAGACGCTTGCGTCTACGAAATCGGATGTGTGCTCTCGCATAGATATCCTAACGGTTCGGAGAAGCCGATCGCTCATGCTTCGCGTTCTTTGACGAGCGCAGAAAAGAACTATTCCCAGATTGAGAAAAAAGCTCTGGGACTAGTATTTGCGGTGAAGAAGTTTCGCAAGTGCTTGTACGGAAGGAAATTCCTGTTGCTGACGGATCACGAACCGTTGTTAGCCATCTTCGGTGACAAGAAAGGACTACCTGTGTACTCTGCAAACAGACTCATGAGATAGGCTACCATGTTGCTGGGGTTAGATTTCGATATAGAGTAAGTCAAGACTACGAAATTCGGACAAGCAGATGGCTTGCCAAGATTGATGCAAACACACGAAGTTGCGGAAGAGGACACAGTAAATGCATCAATCGAGAAAGATGCGTTTATGGTCTTGAGAGGATGTATCAAACAACTACCAAAGACTCATAAAGACGTTGAATCGCAGACGGAAAAAATCCGTTACTGAGAAAGGTCATGATGTCCGTGAAAAGTGGGAAATGGCCGAAAGTTGAAGCTGATTCGGTTCCTTTTCACAACAGAAGAGAAACACTGTCCGTGGTAGGGAAGTGTATCATGTCCGGAGTGAGTGGTAATTTCATCGAAATGGCAAGCGCAGGCCCTGAAAGAAATACACATTGGTCACAGTGGAATCCTGAGGATGAAAAAGTTGGCGAGAAGTTATGTGTACTGGCCTAGTCTAGATTGTGAGAATCTGGTACGAGAATGCGAGAATTGCCAGAATTATGCCAAGAATACGAGAAGAGTGCCCCTAGAAGCTTAGGCAAGCAGCAAGTCGTGCTTGGCAACGAGTTCACATTGATTTCGCTGGTCCAATGCATGGTTCCTACTACATGGTTGTAGTAGACGCGTTCAGTAAATGGCTAGAAATGGTTGAAAGGAGCTATATTTCTGCGAGCCACACAGTCAAGATGTAGAAAAGTCTGTTTGCGAGCGAGATATGGGTTGCCAGAGACCATTGTGAGTGACAGTGGTATGCAGTTCGTGTCAGAACAGTTCAGGAACATGTGCGAAGAAGGAGGAATTGAGCACATTGAAACTGCTCCTTGTCAGCCCCAATCGAATAGACAAGCCGAGCGCATTGTTGATACTCTGAAAGGAGGCATGAAAAAGCTAAAAGGGAAGGAGAGGCCAACATAAAATACTTTCAGTGTAGTACTCCGGGCGTACAGAGCTACGCCTAATGCCTGTCTGGACGTGAAAACTCCCGCAGAACTGTTCCTGGTATGGAGATTAAGAACAAGGTTGAGTTTGATGCTGCCACCTGCGAACGAATCGGAAAGCTTGCTCTCAACAGATATTAGAGCGAAAATGAAAGCACAGTTTGATGAGAAGCACTGAGCTGTGCAGAAAGAGTTTAAAATCGGTGCTCATGTGTGCGTTCAGCGTTGGAAGGCACCGCATCTCTTATGGGTGAAAGGCAAAGTACTAAAACGCTTCGGAAGTGTCAACTATGAGGTTGTGGTAGACGGAAAGGTTGTTGGAAAGCATGCTAACCAAATGTGCCGAAGGCAATTTGAGAGCGCCTCAGAAGGAGAGAGCGAGGAGCTTAGGACATTGCTCAACGTTCTTGAGTTGGACGATGTGCTGAGGTCTGCAATCGAACCGAACCGGTCGAGCAGCAATGGCAATCCTTCGACGCTTAATCCACAACGACAATCCGATGATGCACCAGTCACTCAACGACCACAACGCTCCACCCGAATACAATGGCAACCCCAGCGATATGGATATAGTGCTAAGCTCATATGGTTAACTGATTGATGTTGTTGATTTTGTTGTATCTAAATTCATTCCGTAGTAGATTAGTACTAATATTTTGTAATTAACTCATCTATAGGGGAGGTGTTATGGCTGGCAGATCAGAAGGTGATCTGAGAGAAAGGATTCGCTATCGGCGAGGTTAGAATGCCGATGACCACCTAATAAGGCGAGGTGGTATCCCGTTGAGCAGGTCAGAAGAGTGATCCAGCGGGAAGCGGACCGCATAAGAGGCCGCAGGAAAGGGCCTCAGACAAGTCAGCCTTGCATGCACCTCTCTGCGCTCCTCTGGTGTTCTTCTCGCTGCTGTGTGGTTATTCTCTACTAATAAACCTGCTATTCTCTAGTCTTCTCTTCAGCTGCAGAAACGGAAGCTCTCGCCTTTTAGAGAGAGCGTAGAAGTTTGTATTCTTAGAAATACAACACTAGTCTTACATTTTCCCGAACTTACACAAAGCGGTAATATGGTAGGATAGTGCTATCCCTGAGCCTCATTTTCGTTTACAATCACTGCACAATACAAAAGGCTGCAAAATGTTCATTGAGTTCCAAACGTATCAAAAACGTGTATTGTGTAGTGATTGTAAACAAAGCGGTATGTGAATTCCTTCGCGCGGGAACTCGTGATTTCACTGAATAGCATATTGATAAAATTTTTCTAGGCAGAAATACACTGAATAGAAACATACTCAATGAAGTGTTCTCTAACGAATCCGTTGAGCTTTGGCAGAACCTTCTCACTCTTAGTGAGGGCGAGGTTGGCTAACAATGGAAGGCAGGCAAAGTCTGCCTTCAAACCGGCAGAGCCGGTTCTCCAGGGCGGCTTAAGCCACCTGGCGACGCAGGAAATTTTTTTAGGGGGCCGGAGAGCAATATCGTTTCAACGCATGTCAATGCTTGATAGTCGTTTATCAGCTCGTTGTTTCATTCAGAGGCTCGCCAAAGAAGTTGCAAGGTTTCAAAGACTTCTTCACTTATACTCTGGTTCCGAGCCAAATTTACTCTGATCCCTTGCGGACTTGTGCGGAGGGAGGGTAGAGACAGCGAGAAAGTGTCAGGAGAAGGAGACGCAGCAAACGCGTGCAGACGCACGCGAGGAAAGGAAATAAATTTCACTCGAAAACACGATATAGAAATGCGAATTGTATTTTTCGTAATTTTGGGTAAATGGCCAGAGAAAAACCAGACGAGGTACACATCCGGCAAAGGATTCTATGACATCTCGTCCCCGCAGCAGTTCACGCTCGACCCAGAAATCGAAAATTGACCTTTGAATGACGGGTCTTTTTAATCCTAGTGTTTAATGGATCAGACATTCTAAACCTAAAAATTGAAAGGGGAGGAAACTCCTACCTGTGGCAAGCTGAAACTGAGGTGGGAAATAACAGCGGGGATGAGATGCCCGCGAACCCCAGCATAGCATGCTTTCTGAAGTCAGGTGGCCGAGGAATAGTCGAATAGTCCTAACTTGAAGGCAGTGTTCACGGTGATTTCCGTTCCGTGATTTTCCCACTCCAAACAATGCATTGGCTAGCAAATGTTACCAAAATAACCAAGAAACGGGTTGAAACGCACTAAAACGTCTTATTTAAGTGACATTATTCTCTGACCTGGACTAGTTGTCCGATTGGATGAACATGTTCACGGTGGTTGTCACCGGTGAAAAATGGTGTTAATCGAATGTGGAGGAATATTTAAGGTAAAACAGTATTAGTTAGGGTCCGAAGGAATGAACAGAGCAAAAGAGAGTAGCGATTTCCAAAAGACGGGTCTACAAAAGATTTCATTGTCACAGCGAACAGTTCCAGTGAGAGTAAAAAGGTGGGTTGAGAGTGAAGGATTTGGTGCTGTTCTCGATTTCTTCGTCATTTCAGTTTTACCCGGGCGCCAAACAATCGATTTAGCCATTAATCTCAAAATCGAAGATTATCGTCAACACTGCCTTTAACTTAAAGGCAGTGTTTACGATAAGAATCGTGTTTCTGCTTTTCGGCTCATCTTGAATACGGTCCCATGCTGATTCCAATGATGTTTTTGGATTCGTACAAGACCGTCTAGGAACGGAGTTATTGACCCTCAAAAATTGAGCCAGGGAAGCATGGTGGACGAGTTGTCCGAGGCTTCTGACTTCCGTATTTTGCAGCCGATGTAACTATGCAAGCTGACCTGAGTAAAGAAAGAAGTTGAAAAAGACGGGAAAACGGGGCTATTGATTGCAAATCATCGCTCATCTCACAATCTCGAGCATTCATTTGTTTACGTTGGAGGGCGTGGAAAGTGCATCTGGGGTGTGACGAGCTGACGGGCGTCCAGCTTTGGGGCCGTAGGGGACCGTTCCGAGTTCATTTTTTCTTAGCTTTTCAACGTTAGGGTTGCGCTAGTCCCCACAGCTGCTGATCTCCACCAAGAAATCAGACATGGTTTTTTTCGTGGACACTGCCTTTAGCAATTATGGGGAGTACACCAATGACAGAAAATGAAGACTCGTTAAAGTGTACATGTTTGTTTCTAGCGTAAGAAAACTACATTCTTTCCAACTCCCCTAACACATCCTTTGGTTCAATGTTTGCGTCGCCTATGATGAGTGAACCTAATTTTAAATGCTGCACTACTGTCTTTCTCGGAACCAATCTTCGGTCCGCATCTGCGGACTACGGCTGTTGCATCACACGACCATGGCAATCGTGCAGGGATAAAGGTGAATTGTGCCGTGATCAAGTCATCCCATCCCAATTATCATCCTGTTGCGTGATGCAGCAGCCGTTGTCCGCAAATGCAAAGCGGACTTTGGCTCCGTTAACGACAGTAGATCGTGTACTTAGTGTTGAGATCACACTTCAAAAATCATTGTTAAATTCGAAGATGATTGGGTCTCACGGAAACCTGTACGTAGAGTGAAATGGAGAATGAAAACCGCTTCCCAAGGCCATGTTACATTTACCCAGAAAAAGAAAATGCGCTCCAGAAAAGCTGCAATAATTATGTATCAATACAATAGAGTTGCGCACCTTCTTCGGAATTATCTGCGGTAAATCACATATCAGAGGACGAGTGCAATTACTGCCGGCAAGAATTTTGAACTGACTTTTCTTCCCCAGAAGTTTGCGACGATTTCTGAAAACAATGTAGTTGGACGGGAGTTCAGCGGTCGATATTGCATGATATCATTCACAAGACCAAATTTGGAAAGCAGCACAACTGATGATTTTCAACTGTTTCGCTTCGCAATAGAATGGTTATGATTTAACATAGCGTTTTTGTGAGAATCCCGTTATAAGAATTGAAATACTTGGTGCATTTGATTTGATAGGGGACTAAACGCCAAAGAAACACTTAAAGGCAGTGGTCACGATGACTTACTTTTGACTTAATCGGTTGGCTTTCGCCTGACGCGGTCATTCCGCATCTTCACCGAGGTGTGCCGTCCTAGTAGTCAGCCGTGTCCATTTTTCAAAGTCTTCAGCCACAATTTGAACACATTCCATCCAGCTGTCACTATTCTATTTCCTGCGAAACGAAACATCGCGCCTGAACTGTCTTTCGATGCCGAGTGACTTTTAATCCTCTTTAACCACATCCGTCCAGAACTTTCGCCTACGCCCAGGTGGCCGTTTCCAGACAGGATTTGGAAGCATTTTTAAAGCGTGTTGTACGAGACGATCCGGGGTTCTTCTTAGTATATGCACGAGCAGTCGAAGTCGACTTTCCATTGCTGCTTGAGATGACGTTAGGAGATGCTGGCACCTCCCTCGTGTCAAGCGTTGATGTACTGCGTCGATTTCCTTGTAAAGGTCTTCGTTATGGCATACACGCGGCCAGAAATATCCAAGCAAACGCCTAAAAAGCTTCCTCTCCGTGCAATCCAACCTTCTCATCTGCGTCTTCGGTGCTGCCCACGTCTCCGATCCGTACATCATGATAGGGCGAATAGCGGATAGGTAGACGCGCATCTTGACTTCCTTCGCGATGTGGCAGACCACAAACACTTGGTTAGAGAATTAATTGCAGACGTAGCTTTCGCACATCGTTGTCGAATATCCGCTGCATAACTACCATCGTTCTTCAGCAAACATCCCAAATAACAGAAATCGTCCACCAGTTCGATACGTTGTCCGTCCACACAAACTCCCGTTGAAGGCCTCTGAGAGACCCACATCTGCTTGCATTTGTCGGGACGAAGACGAAGTCCATAGGCTGCGGCATACTTCGAAACGAGGTTCACAATCCTTTGCAGTTTGCGTTGTTTTCAGCGAATAACACAATGTCGTCGGCGTACTCCAGGTCGACAAGGGAGCGTCCTGCTGGTGTTAGGATCACATCCGCAGGAAACTGTTCTGCAACTCTACGCATGATGTCATCAACGGCGAAGTTGAAAAGAAAAGGTCCTGCAACGGCTCCTTGCCTTACTCCTGTTTTCACCTCGAAAGCTCACATAAATCCGACAGGTGTACGAACTGCTGCTGTTGTTCCTTTGTTCATGTCCTCGATTAACCGAACATACTTTTCCGGGACTCCATCTGCTCGCAGAGCATTGAGCAATCGATCACGATGAGGAGAGTCGAACGCGGCTTCCAAGTCCAAAAAAACAAGCTGTAATGGCTTCGAAAACCGCTGCCATGATTGCATTACTCTTCTCACGACGAACACTTGGTCGATGGTCGATCTTCCAGGTCGAAAACCGGCTTGCTCATCTGGTTGTTCCTTCACGATGTTTGATAAGTCGCTCGAGAATGTTACGTTCTAAAACCTTGTACATGACACGAAGTAGAGAGATTCCTCTGTAGTTCTTAGGATCCGTGACGGATAGCTTCTTGTTAAGAGGTACGATGATCGCATGTCTCCACGAATCTGGGTATCCTTTCGCTCATCCATATGGCACGGATGGTGTTGGTCATTTCACGAATCCCAGATGGAGGAAGAGCTTTCAGCATTTCAGCAGTGATGTTGTCATCTTCACCTGCCTTTCCATTCTTCATTTTCCGGACACAATCCAAAACTTCAGACTCAGTTGGCGGTTCCTCACTGACATCGTAATGTGCTCTCTGAACATGCGGGAGGTCAGGTACTGATGGCGCTGGACGATTCAGTAGTGAACTGAAGTAATCCTTCCATATTGGCAGCGTCGCATCACCAACTGCAACTCCATTGGTAGTGTTCAAGGCAGGAGAACATCTCTTCATCTTCCCGCTATACTGTCGCAGCAACGTGTAGGCTTTCTTCGGATTCTTCTCCTCCCAAGCCTTCTCGAACTCCTTAGCTCTACACGTCCACTCTCGTTCGCGGTCACTTCGGAGCTGCCGACGCAACTTCCTCCTCAGACGCTTCTCCTCCACGAAGTTTCCTGCAGTTCGGAGAGCGCATACTCTGTTGTAGGTAGATGTTGTTTCTTCTGAGACGTAGGCGAACTTCTTCTTAGGCTGTACAACCGGTAGTGCCTCTTTCGAAGCGTCCTGGATGCACTTGACAAAAGAATCCGCGTCGCAAACTTCCTTCTTAGTCCGTACTCCAATATGAATATAAACGCGTTGTCGGAAATTCCTTCTGCATTCTTCATCCCTGAGGCTTGTCATATCAATACTCTGGAGAGGCTTAGCCCCTCGCTTCCTTTTAAGAATCCTCGCAGTGAAGTTCAACAGAACTGGACGGTGATCTGAATCGAATGCGACATCGCACACAGCTCTAGATCTTCGAATGTCCGATACTGGAATATTCCTCGTCAGGACATAGTCAAGCTGTAGTTTCAAAGTTGCCATCTTCCGCTTCCGCTGCTCTTCTGGAGATAGCCGGGTTGGTCCCTGCCACGTAAGCTGATGGCGGCGATGATTCCTCTTGAATGTCGATGCAATAATCAGACCACTGCGTTCACAAAAGTCGACAAGGCGGTAGCCATTGTCCGATGTTTGCTCCACTGGGTAGAACCATTTACCAAGTACTTCGGATTCCTGATCAAGTCCCATCTTCGCATTTGCGTCAATCCCCACGACAACAGCATGTTGACAAGGTATCCTGGCCAGCAACGTATTGAGTTCCTCATAAAACGCATCCTTCGAATTGTCTTCGGCGGTTTCAATGGGCGCATGAGCACTCACTATTCACAGATTGAATCCTCTGTGATCCCGCAGTCGTACGAATGCGTTCCGGCACGACGTTGAGCCGAACTCCTTGACCATACCATTGAAATCCTTCCTTACAGCTACTGCACAGCCTCCCACTCTCCTATCGTCAGCGTTACCGCAGTAGACGTTGTACTCTCCGACACTGATGACGGGTCTTTCCTTGAGGCGTTTCCTGCAAAGCAGCAAACGGTGCATGGAAATAGCTTAGAAGTCTGGATAGCGCAGTTTTTTGGATATCACTCGACAGCGATCGACAGTTCAGAGTGGCGAAATTGTGGCTTGTGGCCAAAGGCTTCATGACTCCTTAGGTACGGATCCTAAGGTGTTATTGACCAGAGGCCTTAGTGTGCCAGACGGCGACACCTTTATGCAATGTATGGGATACTTTCGCGATATAGTTGTGCACGCTATATCGCTCGAACGTTCCCTGTGTACACTCAAACGTCTGCTGGGTTCAGTAGAAGCAGGGGCACCAACGAGCAGGTACCAACAGACTTGTATACACACCCCCGTGGTCACGATGAAAAACGTTATCGAAAAAAAAAAACTATAAAAATAAGATCAGATCTAAAACAGCTGAAAAACTATGAAGGTAGCGCACTGAAAAACGGACCAGAATTGGAGTTTCTAGGACCCAAAGATGCCAGATCGTGCACATGTGCACAGCGCCGTCCAAAAAGATCGCAGTCTCATGCCCAGCGGTCAAAAATCAGCGACATTCAAAGGAAGAAATAAATGCAAGATTACCTAATAAAAACAGTTGAACAACGAAAGCAAGCACTTTTGTCAATTTTTTTGACTAGATTAGTCAATTTTCATCGATTAAAATTCGATTTGTAGCCAGCTGATGTTCTTTATAATAGAGATCATCGATGTCGATGATGTGGTGTGCTTGTCCACCCTGAAAACACAAGAAAGTTCAGGCTTCAAATTTAGCCCGACACAGTGGTTTCTTCGCGATTTTTCTCATAGGTCCTACTACTCTAAACCCAAAAAAGGTTTTAGAGAGAAAAAGAAGACAAGCATATTTTATCGCGACCACTGCCTTCAATATTTGTTGAAATGATATCCCAATGATTTAGCGGTGCAGTTTTCACTGAACATCGAAAATTTATTGTGGTATTTGAAGGCCATAACACGCAAATCTTACTGAGCTTACACATTCGTGCTGACGGTATTCGCCTTCTCAATGTACGATACTAATTTACCTTCTATTTTTCGAAGCTTTTCAGGCACAGAGAGTATAATAGGCATGTGACAGTGAACATAAAGCGTGAAAAAAAGTAGTACGACTCAACTTTTTGGGTGAGATCTGCAACCTAATTTTCTACAAAGGTTGGACTGACAATAAATAAACATGAGCTTGTTTTCAGAGAGTGAGTGATTTGTACACTTGTTATCCGATGATAATTTTTCGGATATTTGTTCGATTCAGATAATGTCAGTTTTCCAATGATTCGGATACGGATATCCGGTCTCATAATTTCGGATAACTTCGAATATTTTTTGGAACAAAGTTGAGGCAAAACGGTGAAAAATAAATCAGGTACTCAAGGAAAGCCTATGAAAACATCCATAATTGAACAAACAGTAGTACTTCATTGCATTCGCAGCATTTTCACATACAAACTTCAATCTTCATACAGGCCATAAAACGGCCAATGTCTCACCGTCGACTGCGTACCACGTGCTGCGCGACCGCACGTGCCTCGGGAGGAGACGAGTTTTGGTCGCCGCGCGACGGTTTCGGCCGCCGCGGCGGCCGAAACGTCGCGCGGCGGCCAAAACTCGTCGCGCGGCGGCCAAAACCCGGCTGCTTCCGACGCGCGTGCGGTCGCGCAGCGCGTGGTACGCAGTCGACGGTGAGACATTGCCCCTTTTATGGCCTGTATATGCATATTAATAAAAATACGAAAACAAATCTTCAATTACTCTGCCGTCGTTGGGAGGCACAGTGTTATCCATACACAGGTTTTTCAGGACAACTAGCAAGTAAAAAGTATGCAAAGCGTCTATACAAAAAACTTTTACACTGGCTAACTAGCCATTTGGTCATAACACTTGACCACGCCCATTTTTCGGCGCCGCAACGACAGGTCCGATTTCGGAAGGAGAGGGAAAATCCTGGGTTGATGTAGTAAATAGAAGGCGGTACGGAAAATGGTCGTGACCTAGTGCAATTTCACCAGATTTATTCAAAAAATTATTCAATTCATCCGAAAATGATCCGATTTTATCCGAAAATTTACCCGAAATTTATCCGATTGGATCCGGATTTTTGACCCTTCGGATAATGGACATGCGCTTTTTCGAATTTTCAGATATCGGATTATCCGAATCTCGGATATCCGGTCGGATATCCGAAAAGGAGTGATTCAGATACTAAGTATAGTGATTTGGCCTCTCAATGCCACACTGAAATCTTGATGTTTAGTAGAAAAATGCCTTCAAATCAATAGGATATCATTTCAACAATTTTTCTGTGTTTCTTCCGTTTTTAATCCTATGCCAAATCAAATGCACAGAGGATTCCGCTTCTTTTAACGAGACTCCAAAAAATAGGTTATGTCAAATCATACTCACATTATAGCGAAGCAAAATATTTGAAAATGCCGTTCCGTTCCAGGGAAGGTTTCCTTCATGGGATCGATATAGTGAGCCGCTTATGACAGCTCTGCTCAACGCCTGTGCTCGCTCGACACTGTAGGGAACACCTTTGTTTCCCCGGCGCTCTGTTCACCCCCTTTCTGGGTCCCGCACATTTTCCCTGCCGCTCTGCGCACTCCTGATCGGGGCATACCCATTTTTCCCGACTCTCTGCTCACTCCTAGTTGGGCCGCACACACTTCCTTCGCCGCTCTGTGCACTCCTCTTTAGATCCCGTCAACTTCTCCCGGCGCTCCAGGCACTCCCAACTGGGTCCTGCTAATTTTCCTCTAGGCACTCCAAGTTGGATCCCGCCCACTTTTCCCGATGTTAGGTGCACTCCCGCGTGAGTCCTGTTTACTTTCCCCAGAGCCCAGGGCTCTCCCGCTGGATCGTATTTAATATTCCTGGCGCTCTAGGCACTCCCAGTTGGGTTCCGCCCAATTTTCCGGCACTCTGGGCACTCCAAGCCGAATCCTGTTAGTTTTTCCCAGCGCTCTGGGCACTCTCAGCTGGGTCCTGCGAATTTTTCCTGGCGCTCTGAGCACTCCCAGTTGTGTCCCGCCCACTTCTACCGAGGCGAAGGGGACTCCCTCTTGCGTCCCGCTAACTTTTCCCGGCGCTATAGGCACTCCCAGCTGGGTCCTGCGAATTTTTCCTGGCGCTCTGAGCACTCCCAGTTGTGTCCCGCCCACTTCTACCGAGGCGAAGGGGACTCCCTCTTGCGTCCCGCTAACTTTTCCCGGCGCTATAGGCACTCCCAGCTGGGTCCTGTAAATTTTCTCCCGGCGCTCTAGGCACTCCCAGTTGGGTCCCGCCCACTTTTCCCGGCGCTAAGTGGACTCACAATTGGGTCCTGTTAGCTTTTCCCGGCGCCCTGGGCACTCCCAGATGAATCCTTTTTTTCCGCTGCTCTGGGTACTCCCAGTTGGGTCCTGTTAGCTTTTCCCGGCGCTCTAGTCGCTCCAAGTCTATTCGCAACAAATTCACTAAATTTAAAGATTATGGTGTCAGCATATACCACAAACAGCCAAATAAATTCAACAATTTCACTACATTTACTAATCAGTTTGTAAGCCAAATTTAATGGAACAATTTCACGACATTTTAGAGCAAAGCCAATTCCCCAACCTTTTCTGCGGAGCCCAACTTTCAAGGTGAAGCCGCAGCGTTGCTAATGATAAGATAGCTCAATCATGAAGGTGAAGTGGTTTTCTTGAGCAAACACATTGGTAGAAATGGAGAAACAACAGCTTCGCTGCTAAGATAGCGAGATAATAGCTGCATCGCGGACTCCCAGAGGTAGGATACAAGACATACATTTTTTGAATTCAAGAGTCGAGAGAATCAAGGAATGAGTTTTGGAATGATACAATTGTACAGGATCAGTCGTTCTAGCCGAATTTCACCGGTTCTTGCTGATATGGTCCGTCTGCGCCGGCACATACGCCTGATTCGGAGACATAACTTGCATACGGTGTCCTGGTCTTTATTCTGAGGTTCTGCACGCTTTTCATGGCGTCCTGCACACTCCCACTGGGGTTCTGTACATGTCCCATGATATCCTGGACACTCCTACAGAGGTTTTGCACACGTTCTACGACGTCCTGCACAACCCTACTGGGGTCCTGCGCATGTCTGTTGACGCGTTGCGCCAAGTTTTTACTTGCGTTTTTATTTGTGTTTTTGTATTCGTTAGCATGTTTCTAACTTACTGCTTTGTGATTTTTGAGCACGTCGGCAACGGCGTTCAATAAATAAATAAATAAATAAATAAATAAATAAATAAATAAATAAATAAATAAATAAATAAATAAATAAATGTCTCGGGATGTCCTGGAAACTCCTACGGAGATCCTGCACACTTGCCATTACATCCTGCACTATACCACTGAGGTCCTGCACACATTCTACGACGTTCTGCACACCTCTACTGGGGTCCTGCATGCATTACATAATGTCCTGCACACTTCTAAGCAGGTTCCTCCCACATCCTGTCACGTCCTGCACACTTCTAAGGTTTCGCACGCAATTCATGACATCCTGTATACCCTGTTGCGATCTGGCATAGTTAACCGACACCTCAGAACATCGTGCGACGCAACTTATCAATGGTGCGCATAATACAAACACCCTCCTTGCAAAAACATATCCCTCCCTCACAGCCAACCCCTTCCGATCCGGGCGTTCAGAGTACAACATCCTATAGAGCGAGGTATTTTATGGAGTCTCTAAGAAAACAATGACTGATAACAGAAAACCCGTCATTTTGACTAACTAATCTCGAGACGCCGGTTTCTCAGTTTGCACCGCCCGTTAAAGGCACAGTCCAAGCTTATGGGCTAGATATGAGAAGCCACCCTGGGGCGCCCACATCAAGAAGCCACTTTGGCACGCCCTTTTACGATCTTTTGAGCTTAACGTTGGGGAGATGAGCGATGGTTTTCGATCAATACATCGTTCCTCCCTTCATTATCGACCTCTCTTTTTGTTCAGGTTGACTCACACACATCGGTTGCAAAATTACGGAAGTTACAAGCCTCGGACAAGCCGTCCACCATGCTTCAGTAGCTCGATTTTTGAGGGTCCATAAGTCTGTTCATAGGGGTTCTTGTACAACTCCAAAGACATCCTTGGAATTGGCGTGGAACTGTTTTCAAGATATTCAGAAAAGAAGAAGAGCGATTCTGAGGTTGGACTGTGCCTTTAAAGGCACTGTTCACGATAAACTTTATTCTTTAATTTCCCATGAGAAACGCATCTCGTGGCTCTCAGAAGCAGAACAGCGTCGAAAAAACGGAACAAAAAGATACCCAGGAGCCCCAAAACGGCTTAGAGAAGTAGGCAAACCCCGCCGCTGTGGCAAAGTCCGGCCCCTTTCCGCCCCTCGACGTGAACAATGGAACACTCGAGATCGTGAGGTCCGATCAAAAGCCCCGTTCTCCCCTTCATTCTCAACTTCTGTCTTTACTCAGGTCAGCTCGCATACATTGGCTGCAAAAAAGGAGTTACTGGCCTCGGACACCTCGTCCACCATGCTTCCCTAGCTCATTCTTTGAGGGACCATAACTCCGTTCCGAGAAGGTCTGGTACGATTCCAGAGTCATCATTGGAATCAGCATGGAACCGTTTTCGAGATAGTCGAAAAAACAAAAAAAGGATTTTTATCGTTAACACTGCCTTTAAGGGCCCAGAAGTCACTATGGTGAGCTCTGCAAACTATTTTCGGCATTATCGTGGTCGATTACCCCTAGTTACTCGGTTTCAGGTAATTCGGACCACGCCTTTCACAAACATGGAATTCGACGGGCGGAGGCGGAGGCGGAGGTGGAGGTGGAGGCGGAGGCGGAGGCGGAGGTGGAGGTGGAGGCGGAGGCGGAGGCGGAGGCGGAGGCGGAGGCGGAGGTGGAGGCGGAGGCGGAGGCCGAGGCGGAGGCGGAGGCGGAGAGCGGAGGCAGGAGGCGGAGGCGGAGGCGGAGGCGGAGGCGGAGGCGGAGGCGGAGGCGGAGGCGGAGGCGGAGGCGGAGGCGGAGGCGGAGGCGGAGGCGGAGGCGGAGGCGGAGGCGGAGGCGGAGGCGGAGGCGGAGGCGGAGGCGGAGGCGGAGGCGGAGGCGGAGGCGGAGGCGGAGGCGGAGGCACAGGCGGAGGCGGAGGCGGAGGCGGAGGCGGAGGCTGAGGCTGAGGCTGAGGCTGAGGCGGAGACGGTGGCGGAGGCGGAGGCGGAGGCGGAGGCGGAGGCGGAGGCGGAGGCGGAGGCGGAGGCGGAGGCGGAGGCGGAGGCGGAGGCGGAGGCGGAGGCGGAGGCGGAGGCGGAGACGGAGGCGGAGGCGCAGTATGAATAGGTGATCTCTCATTGTAGGGCATCCGCGCGGAAAAATATCAAAGATAAATCCCGGAGCGCGCTTCGCGCGCACCACAGTTTTATCCGTAGATCTAGTCAGTTAAGCTTTACTCTGATCAAGCTGAGATATTTAACCCATTCACGACTGTATGCAGTATTGCGTTACCGTATTCCGTGTCCCACCAGCTTGATTAGCGTTCCACTGGTGATTGATTTTTCTCTTTTCCCTTCATATTGTACCTAGTACATAACGCTGAAGTCATGACATCAGACGGATCGCACGCCTCTGTGCACTTCGAAGGAGCTGAACTCCAGCAAGTGAAGGACTTCAAGTACCTTGGATCAGTAGTACAGGTGAAGAAAATGGCAGCAACGACGGAGATCCACAGCAGAATCGGGAATGCTTCTACTACTTTTGCTTCGCTTGGCTGGTGTCTGTGGAAAAAAGCAAACGTGCCGATGAAGACGAGGATTCGGCTGTTCCGAGCATTGATAATTCCTATACTAATATACGGCTCGGAAAAGTGGACGCTGCTCAAGTCGGACCTTGTAAAACTCGAGTCCTTCCAGATGCGATGCTTGCGTCAGATCCTCGGGATTACCCTTTGTGACCGCATACGCAACGAACTCATCAGGGAGCAATGTGACCACCGGCCCACGATCGAGGGCCAAGTCCAGACCAGACGATTGCGATGGTTTGGACACGTTTGCAGGATGGACACGAGCCGATTATCGTACTGTATGCTATGGAGGAAACGGCCAGTGCAGTGGAAGATCCAGCGAACGGCCCCTAAAAAGACATGGCTGAAACAAATCGAGGATGAGCTGAAGAGACAACGGTGCAGTGTCCTTAATGCTAGATCTATTGCTACAAATCGTTCTGAATGGAAGCGTATAGTTCAGGCCGCCCGGGCTCCCATGGCATCCACAGCAGTGTATTGGCTAAGAGGTCATCCCGCTCCGCCAGACGCCGGCTAACGGGATGAGTGAGTGAGTGAGTGAACGCTGAAGGAACATTATCACAGCTTGAGCTCCAATCATCCTCTCGTTTCAGAACAACAAAACCTCGCGACCGCGACAACGTGAACTAAGTTGTAACGTTCTGAGAGGAGTGAATAATTTTCAAACGATATATTTCTTATTTTAGGCATTAAAACTAGCGATAGAACCAAAAAGAAATCATAATGCGCTTCTGGAATGGCTGCACATAAGCTTCTTCTTTCATCCCAACTAACGGCATTCCTGAAAAGGTTCAAATCCGTTGTTGCTTTCGACCTGCCGCCACGCCACGAGGTTTGTGTAGAAGTCTAGAGAAGGTCAATTCTTTGATCATATTCTCTGTTTCCAAGTGTGATTTATTTCCGTTCGCCATGTGCGTCTGCGTGCTTACGCTGCGTCTCTGTCTTCCCACAGTTTCTCGCTGTCTCTACCCTCGCCCCGCACGAGCGCGCGAGGGAACAGAGTAAATCTGGCTCGGAACCAGAGGATATGTAGGTTTGTAGGTTCCTTCTTGCGGCGAACAAATCGATTTTCGAGATGCATGTCCCAGCGGTGGGACACGAGGTCGTGAGTGGATTGAATTACTCACACCAATGAAGTGCAGTGGGGTCCACCAAGGGTGTCTCATTTACTTATCAATGAGAAGCGGTCGATTGGAGATCAATGAACATGAAACTCGTTGCACCACAACCGCTCTCGCTCAATCGGTATCGAGCGTTCTGGTATGCGATTCATGCACATTGATCCCCAGCCGACCGCTTCTCATTGATAAGTAAATGAGACACCCTTGGTGGACTCCACTTAACCATCGGCGGGATCTATCGTTTTTAGAGCTAGCTGAATGATAGTGTTGACATGGACAACAGTATGCTGCAGAGTCGCGTTCATGCCAATTCGAATCCCTTACGCGTTTTCCCATCGAGGCCAACACGCACAAGGTCTATTACTTTAATTCATTATTAAATGTCATTGTTTGATACAAATTAACTTGTTACCGAATTTACCTATACTTTTGACACTTTGTAATATTGATGGCGTTTGACTCTTCGAAAAATCATGGAATTTCGACCCTAATGAGCAGTTTTTCAATTCCTACCTTGTAAGGTTATTGGAGACAGGGAATCTGAATTTGGATTCCATGTCAAACAGCGATCCTAGTTTAAACGCGCGCTGTATATTACGTATTAATCTTTTAATAACATGACATTGATGTCCATAAAAAACAGAACCTTCCTCCCACTTCTAGGCAGGATTTCTCGGATAGTGCTATATTTTCACCTATCACACAGTGGGCGACAGTTAGAACATGACGAGGAGATATGAACACTCCATTGCACCAATACTGCGGATCTGTAATGAGGTAGTCCTAAATGAACCTAATCAGTCGTGTTTGTTGATTTCTTTAAAGGCATCGTACACGATGAAAACCATACCTGGGTTTATACGTTCATTCGGACTAGTAGGTCATGACAATGTCACTCAGAAAGTTTGACGTCCCAAAATCGTCTCTGAATGAAGATTAGCTCACCTCAAAACGGCTTCCTGGGTTTGGAGGGCCGGCCTTGGGGTCGACCCTTGTTACAAGGAACAAAACTCCGTGGTTGCTTCCGGCGGGCGCGCCTTGACGTGTCGTAGGGCGCAATGCACACGCCAATCGATTCCGCATACGGCATCGATCGGAAGCAGCTGGTGGTGGTGGACGCGGCAGGTTAGTAATCCATATTAATTTCGTTGAAGTCGTAGTTGAGCGGCATCCTTGGTGATTTGCTTCCAACGCTGCGCCAAGGAACGAAGCGTGGAACTGTTCCTTGCGTACTCCGCACAACTATCCCAAGTTGATGCCGGCGCGAAATTCTAATTTGCTATGAACTTTCTAAAAATGGTTTTTCTCAAAAAGTTGACGTTTTTAAGGGGGCGTTTTGCTATCGTTAGTCACTATAGGGATAGTACAACACGAAAACATCAAAAACCCAAATATGGTTTTCATCGTGTACGATGCCTTTAAAGGTTTACTTCGCGATCTACATTTTAAGGAAAGCGCTGCTTTGCGCTCGTCACTCAATTAAACGTTGTATTCCACACATTCAGAGCTGAGAGGGCAGAGTTTTTGAGTTTATTGCATTTCTTTGAATGCCCTTCCCCTCTATACAACATTGATGATAACAGCAACAACGTAATATCTTGATCTAGCCAGTGGCAAAGTCAAGACAATATTTTTCCCTTCAGAGTACAGCAATCAGCCTCAATAATTTTCGTTTTATCTGAGCTCAGAATTTTTCAGGTTTTTTCTGAAGCAACGGCTTGCAGCAACGATACCTTGCAATTTTTCCCTTGCTTTTCTCCATACCTTCAGGGCAGAGATGAAATGAACACTGGAAATATTTCTTGCCCTAGCCCCGCCTTGGTCTCCCTCAGACAATGGGGTGGACCAACCGCGGGCGAAAAATCGCGTTTCGTACCGACCGCGTGCCACTATCGTACTGACCGCCTGCCAAAAAAATGTATTCCGTACCGAACGCGGGCACAGGCTACGGAGAGAGGTGTGATCCAATCCAACATTGGTCCGCCCCCCTCCCCCCACCCACATCAAGCGATTTTCTCGACCCCCCTCCCTGGGGAAGAAGTGATGGCGACGACCGGTGGGGGGGGGGGAGGGGAGGTCCTCCCTTCGTAATTTTTATAGTGAACGAATTTTCAGCCCTAGACTGCAATGATGCATCGATTGTATCAATTAATCCTAATAATGCTATAAATAAATGTTTTCCACAAAAGCAGACAAAAACAACTCTCCTGCGACAATTACACCAAATGTTTGTTCCTTGAGGGAACATAGGTGCGGTTTCGGGCGTCAATACCACATAAAGTATTTGGCTAGCCGGATGTGAAAACGCACCCAGAATTTCATGTACGAAGCTCCAAGCCGAACAGCGCTACATAGGGTGGGCGACGCCTGTTTTCATGCCCTGAGGGCACATAGGTGCGGTTTCAGGCATGAAAACCACATTTAGTTATTCGCTATCCGGATGTAAAAACGCATCCAAAACTCCATGGACGCAGCTTCAAGCCGAACAGCGTAACATAGGGTGGGGGGGGGTCCATGAAAAAATCGATAGTTGTGAAATATTTACAAGTATTTATCGAAATTTGAATTAGAGAGTTACGCGTTACTACAACGTGCGGAAGACCTAGTCACGGACCCAAGTAATCAATTTCATTCTTCTAACCGGTTAAAAACGGTCTTTGAAGACCCATTTTTAGATGTGATACAATCGATTGTATCACACCTAATTTGTATGGATTTAGGTGTGATACAATCGATTGTATCACACATAAAAATGGGTCTTGAAAGAATGTTTTACACCGGTTAAAAGAATGAAATTGATTACTTGGGTCCGTGACTAGGTTTTCCGCACGTTGTAGCCACGCGAAACTCTTTATTATAATTCCGTGAAATATTTGTAAATATATTACAACAATCCCGGACTGAACAATATTTCATGAACCCCATCCTATGTAGCGCTGTTCGGCTTGAAGCTGTGGCCCTGAAATTCTAGTTGCGTTTTCACATCCGGATAGTAAATCTCTAAATGTGATCTTCATGCCCGATACGGCACGTATGTGCCCTCAGGGCATGAAAACAGGCTCCGCCCACCCTATGTAGCGCTCTTGGGCCTAATGCTGCGTTCATGAGATTTTGGGTATGTTTTCACATGAGGACATTCGTATTCAAAATGTGGGTTCCGCGCCCGCGCCCGCACTTACGTGCCCCCAGGGCATTAAAATCCTATGCTTCAGAGCGTCTTCCACGGTTATATCTCTGGCTATTTCCTGCACCGTCCAAGATATCGCATCTTGGACGGTGCAGGAAATAGCAAGAGATATAACCGTGAACGATGCTCTTCTCAAACAGTCAACTATCTATTATTTCTCAGAACTGCGAAATTTTTTACCTTTGGCGGGATCGAACCTGTGAATCCTAATTCGCCTAAAATACATCTTAGATTACGAAATTCCAAAAAATCTGTGTCACTTCGTTGACAGGATAGTCCGCTTGTAATGACCTCGATGACAGCGAATGCTCAACACCCCTGCTGCTGACATATCCAGGAGCGCTTTGGCGACACACTTTACCTGGCCACCACTCCGCTTTGATGTCAGAATCATTAACGACGGTCATGCTACTGTCGTCTAATGTCTTGCATGCTTTATCACCAGTGATTTGTTAGCTCTTCTTGTGTGTTCCTGCCTCATTTTTACATCTCAATTTCATATCTTGCCGCATTTGTTTTTACGCAGTTTTTTCTCACTATTCAGTTTCTTTTTTGATCTCCTGTCTCTATTTGCTCTCTCAGCATGATCTCCAGTTTTATCGTGACCTCTTATTGTGATCTGATTTTGCCGCCTTCGTTTGCCGTCATTTTTTATACTAACGGTATGGCTCTCAACCCCAGAAGCCACTGAAACACAGTGGTAACAAATTTCGTGCGAGCGGTCGCCGCGCCGCGCGTTCTCATTGGGGCGCGCCGTTCTCACTGGAGCGCGCCATCTCAACGCAGCAGCCAAACGACGCCAGGCACACGAATTTGGTCAGATCGATATTCAATCCTTCACAATCACACCTTTGCAACGAATCCACCAAGGAGTATTAGATCAGTGTGGACTGTGAGAACTAAGTTCAAGGCTGAATTGAGCACTGCTTACTACTGATGTTAAGAAGTCAACCTTTCATCGATGTTTTACGTTTCATTTCTGATTCTCACCGGTTTTTTTAATTGAGACATCTTTATGGTTTAAACGCGTTTTGAAGCACGCATTGAAAATCGGATTCTCCACAACGTCTTGATCTGTTTCTCAGTGATTTTCGAATTTTGAACAGCACTTCGTTTTAGCTAGTTTCATCAAGATTGTTCTTTAAAACACTTTCGCTGTGCTATTTTTCGAAAATTTAAACTTATTCAGGCTGGCAAATTGATTCCAGTATCCGAATCCAGTTGAAACCTAGGTCTTATGCCAGGCAAAACCAAATCTCTCCCGCCGCTTCGCGGCGAAACGGTCAGATTAAAAAATAGAGTCTGGCGAGAAGTTTCAGTATCAACATTTCTTTTGGAATCTTTTCATGTTTTCATTGTTTCTCAGTGATTTTCGTCGCCTACCTTCAATCAGCACTTCGTTTTTAGCTAGGTTCAGCAGAATTGATCTAGATAACACTTTCGCTGTGCTATTTTTGCGGACTTCCTTCCAACATTTTCTTGCCTCTTTTTTTGCTACATTCGCAAGCTCGTGCTTAGGAATCTATTTACATTTAGAAATTTTTCGCAGCTGTTTTCTATTAATTTTCGCAGGCTACTTTTGAGCCCCACCGAGGCAAACTATCTCCGCCACGAGCTAAGAAACCCAGACAAACCACCGAAAGCAATTCTGAAGCTATATCTAATGAGAAACAAGTTTTGTGGAACTCCCACACGGTGCTCTACGCTAGTGACTCGCTGGTGCTCTACGCCCTTTGACAATGACGGGGTATCTAATTGTGATAGTCCAAACTAGTCGTGCTCATTAATACTTCACACACTTGAATAAACAAAATTTAATACTTTTTCTGATACACAATAGAAAGTTTGATAAATATGCATAACTCTGTAGATCTCTATAAAGCTATCAAGACTCTGATGTGATATATCTTCTTCAATCTTCGTCGGGTAGATTTTTTCGTCCGTGAGGGGCAACCTTAATCCTCATCGCAGATCTTTTCCTAAAACATAGCGAATACCAAGTTTAAGACCAACTCAAAGTAATATAAACCAGCACTCACCGAGACCCAATCAGGTTCCATTTCCCCTTCGCACATCGGACATATCCTTGAGATCAGAGATTCCAAATGGACCCAAATTGAACAAGTGTCGCGGGTTTATCAACGCTATCGACAGCCAGCTGTCGATAAACTCTCCCAGGATGTGGATGTAAATGAGAGCCCTAAAATCCACATCTAATTACCGCCCAACTAACACAAACTAAATAGCTGATGTACGAATCGCATTCGGCGCCCCAATTCACCCTCTGCGATAAGCTTGAGAACAAGAAGATGCTTTTTTAAACGAAAGGGTAGAACAGTGCAGCAATAAGAAGTCAAATAATGATGAACCATGTTTCGAAACTACTGGTAGTGTGCGGTTATTTCGACAAATTGTATGTTCTACTCTGTATTTTCACACAATGTGAGAGCAAGATGTGGGATGGAACCTATTCTTCTTCTATACTTTCGAGCTATTTCATTTTTTCAAACTTTGACAACCTTACCTACCTATATCACTCCACAGATGAGACGATCGACACGAGCTTCGTAGACAACAAAGGCAACCAATCTCTGGAAAGGAGTACGAATTCCCTATTTAATCAACTAAAGAAGATTTACTACTGCAACGGATGAGAACATAGAGGAGGAAGGAATGGAGAAGTGAACTACAGCATGAGAAGAGGTGAAGGAGTGTGGGTTCGGCGGTGTTTCGCAACCGATGTGGGCTGGCGCGCTCCAGTGAGAACGGCGCGCCCCAATGAGAACGCGCGGCGCGGCGACCGCTCGCACGAAATTTGTTACCACTGTGTTTCAGTGGCTTCTCTCAACCCCACACACCCTTATAGAAGTCCATATTGGTTCTTGGTGGACCGAAGGTCTGACCCGCATCCCACCGGATGTCGACGGGTCCGACCCCCCACCCTCTGGGATACATCACACCTCACGCCGAACCCTGGGCGGGCACGAGGAGAGTCAGGCTGTTTTTTTGGTAATCCATGAAAGTCCCACTCACCCAAATGTTGGTACCTATTCATCCCTGTTTTGATCAGCCATTCCGAAGATCCGCGGGAAAACCCACATACACACACACATATGGTTTCCGTTTTCATTCTAGTCTGACGCATGGACCAGGCGGCGGCACGTGCGGGGTTGGCGGCCTCACTGGAGAATAGGGTTTCGATTCGTGCGGGAAGATCTACCGTCGCAGCTCCCGTCCATTCATCAGACTAAAGTAATTGCGCGAACTCTACAAACATCGGGACATAAATGCTTTAAGTATACAGATATTTAATGAAGAGTTTCCACATCCGCTCATCTGGTCTGGGGTTAGCAAAGAGGACTTGTTCCCCCGAATCACACCAGAGGAAGTCAAGGAGCTCACAGCAAGAATGATGTAGCCCAAAGCTACCGGCCTAGATGATTCGCGAGCTGAGGCCTGGAAAATGCTGGCTGATCGCGGCTGTGAGTGGCTGGCTAAAATTTCCAACCGTAATATTCTCAAAGGAAAGACCCCGGAAATCTGTCATGCCAGTGTGGCTGCGACAATTTGGAAAAAGGAAGGAGATGAAGCTGAATGTTCGTCCAGATAGGAATACGACAGGGACTAAGACAGCCGATGGCGCTCCAGTGGACGGAGATAGTATGTATATAGCACTGAAAAAAGCCAATGGATATGAGACGGCAGTTGACATTGTATGTTGTCTTTTCAAAAAAATGCTCTTTTGCATTCACATGAAAGAAAAAGTATAAGGCCGTCAATATTAATACCTTGCATTGTTCAGAGACTGCTGAATCTAGTTTAAAGGCAGTGTTCACGAAGATTTCCGTCGGCGAATTTTCCACTCAGAAAAATGCATTGGTCACCGAGTGTTACCAAAATTACGACGAGACGACCTCAGACACTCGTGGCATCCAACGGGTGGTCGACAAGCAATCACCTCACAGCGTGCTTCCCCACGACCGCTGAAAAGGGGCGGGACTGCTCCCCTAGAGTTGTCTGTCACCCCCCTCAAGTTGTCCGTCGCTCCCCTTGAGTTGTCCTTCGACCACCCGACGACCGGTAGTTGGACACTAGTCGACCGTTAGCTGGATACCTGTCGACCGGTAGTTGGATACCTGTCGACCGCTAGTTAGATACCTGTCGACCGTTTATGGCATACCTGTCGACCGGTAGATGGATACCTGTTCACCGGTAGTTGGATACCTGTCGACCGTTTATTGGACACCCATCAACCGTTTCTTAAATGTTTGTCCACCGGTAGATGGATACCTGTCGACCGGCAATCGGACACCTGTAGACCTCGAGGATGAATGCCGCTGGCTCTTCAAATTCGCCGCGTTGCGGCGAAAATCTTTCAAATGCTGGTAAAACACTTACAGTAACAAAATTTTATCCTAATCATTCATCAACATTTTAACAATTTAGATTGAGGGTAGGATAAGAACTCCTGATCTCAAATAACGACTGTCAATACCCAAATATGAGATAACAAGACAACATTATGACGGATGATGAACGATATTACCGAATAGTTTCCAAAAAACGAAATAACAAGAAATAAGACCTAACGTGCACATTGTACCGGCAAAAATATGTTACTGCTTTATGAAAGCCTCAGTTCAGTCCATTTGTGGTGCTATAATGAAATGAGCCAAAAACTTCGAAAACTTTTTCCAGGTTATTTTTTGATCGACTGACTTACTTCATCAGAAATGCTACATGTTTATTCACATATATGCAAATATCTATTGATTGGACCTTGAGGGCACACTCTAACCCCGACATCGATTTTTCGTTTTTCTGCTCATCTTGGGGAAAATTCCACGCTGATCATAATGATGTCTTCACAATCGCACCCACACCCACACCACCCACACCCACACCCACACCCACACCCACACCCACACCCACACCCACACCCACACACCCACACCCACACCCACACCCACACACCACACCCACACCCACACCCACACCCACATCCACACCCACACCCACATCCACACCCACACCCACACCCACACCCACACCCACACCCACACCCACACCCACACCCACACCCACACCCACACCCACACCCACATCCACACCCACACCCACACCCACACCCACACCCACACCCACACCCACACCCACACCCACACCCACACCCACACCCACACCCACACCCACACCCACACCACCCACACGCAGCACACATTTTAAAATTTGCTAACAAGGGAAGTGTTTAGAGTGGTAAACACATCTGCCAAAACGACTGGTATCGTTAGTATCTCTAGTGGGTCAATAGTAAAACTGCGCAGTATTCCGCCCGAGCTGCCGGTTCCAAGAAGTTATAAGCCTAAAAAGGTCGTTTTTTGTGCTTTTTGTACCCTCCAAAAAGGGAATTATTCTTTCGAATATCTGGAAACGGGCCTCATAAATGTGTTCAGCGTCCAAAGCTACCCCCCTGAGCAAATTTTAGGTGAAGGCTCATTTTCCATACTTTGTCCAGGCTTGCAGCGTTTAGCAATTTCAGTTGTTCGAATATTTATACCGATTAGAGGGCTCTGGAAGCGTTTTAGAAAATGTTCCAGATTTGACTTAAAATTCTCCCAAGGGTTTTTTCTGGGGCGTTGATCACGAATCTGTGGTTTATTAGTCGATTTTTCAAAATTTTCGGCTAATTTCGTTCAAAGCTTCCCAACCGGGAGAAATTTCGAGGGAAAACGCCGCTTTCGAGATATATTTCGTGAGTGAAAATATACAAGCCTCAAGGAAGACGAGATTTTAGAAGAGCGTTCGTATGAAGCCATCAGAGAAGCGTAGTCGTCTTCGAAACTGTATCCGGAAACGTCTTTCCTGCAAATTTCAGAAATTATTGCAATGTCAGTCTAGACTGAATGAAATGCATTTGGCTTACAAGGCTCACCCGATTGCTCTTTTCAGCAGCGATGTCTAGTAGACTAGCTTGTCCTGTTGGTCGCCCAGTGCCTGATTTTTGTACATACCATAGAAACCAATCATAGACGCGTAGCGACTGTTTTCTGTAAAGCACATACCACTCTTGAAATTCATGATTTAGCTTCAATAAGCGCACCACTTCCATGGTAATGATATGAAAGACTGGGGCAAGCGAAGATTACACAATCGCCAAATGTGAAAAAATGGCCGGAGACTCATGAATTCGTTGATCATCTAAATATCCCGGAAACTTGTGGCAGATCAAGTGTACTTGATCAAAACCGCCCAAATTCTCAAACTTCGCTTTTTCGAATATACTCAAAGAGCAAAATTTTTAAATTTTCAAAATGATTTTTCAAAACATTGATAATTTCTTCTGATTATTTGATGTTACGAGTTGACTGTCATATAGTGTGACCACTAACGATAAAAATATGAATGAAAAACAATCAAACAAAGAAAGGGAGAAGCAATTACACCCCTTTATTCACATACACTTCATTCACTTACTACTACAGGGTGCGCTTTAGATATTTAGATAGGACGCCGAATAAAAAAAAAAAGGAAAAATTTTCTGCTTCCGTATCGAGTCAGGATGTGGTAAAGAAATAGAAAATCCCAGCAATCAGAGAGGACATGGAAGAAATCGGAAAGTTTATTTCAAGATCCAGAAATCAACCAAAATTAGAATTTCGACGCCAAATCAAGAAACGAAAAAAGTTCTTGTTTCGATATCGAGTCGGGATATGGAAAGAATCTGAAACTCAGAAATTCAAAAAGGATATGGAACGTACTGGAAATTCTTCTTCATGAGCAAGAAATCAACCAAACTGTTATTATTGGGAAGACGAATCAAGAAATGAAAGAACTTTCCGTTGCTATTTAGAGTCATTATAAGGAAAGAGTGGGAAACTCCGAACTTTAAATGATCATAAAAAAGAATCGGACATCTGAAAATTTTTCCAAAAACAACAAATCAACAAAAATGAGAAATTCAACGCTGAATCAAGAAATGAAAAAACGTCATGTTTTGATAGCGAGTCAGGATATAGAAAGCAATCGAAAACTTGAAAATTTCAAAACGGACGTGGAAGAAATGGGAAATTAATCCTTCAGGAGGACAACCGAAACGAAAAATTCGGCGCCGAACAGTTGGCGGTGCAGCGGGTCCGGGGGTCAGAAGTTTTGCACGTGAATACGCGCACAAAGGTGAGAAAACGACGAAGTGACGTCATCCCATGCTACCGGCCGATGGGTGGTCGACTGTCTGTGGACATCGGTCGACAGACAGTCGATCGGACACATCACGGTCGACAGACAGTCGATCCGCCCCTTGCATTCAAACCACCCAGCGACCGGTAAGATACAAGGGTGACGTGTCAACCACCCGTTGGACGCCACGAGTGTCTGAGACGATAAACGGACTAAAACGTTTTATTTCAGCGGCAGTATTCTCTGGCCTGGACTAGTTGTCCGGTTGGATGAACATGATCAAGGTGGTTGTCGCCAGTGAAAAATGGGGCTAATCAAGAATGGAGGAATATTTTAGGAAAAACAGCACTAGTTAGGGTCCGTAGGAAAGTAGGAAGCAACAGAGGGTGGAGAATTGCTAAAGACGGGTCAACAAAAGATTTCATTGTTACGACGAGCAGTTCCTGTGAGAGTATAGTGGCGGGATGAGAGTAGAGGATTTCGTGCCCTTCTTGTGCGTTTTTCTCAATTTTTCCATCACTTCTGTCCCACTCGGGGCCCAAACAATCGATTTAGCGATTATTCTCAAAATCGAAGATTCTCGTGAACAGTGCCTTTAATTTGAAAAGGTGAGGGCACCTCTATTGTACTGAAAGCCAAAAAACAAACAATTCGGAAATTCCCGAAATCCTGCTCTCCAAGATTTCTGTTTGTTTGGAAGAGCACGCTAGTTTCTACAAAAGTAAGAATTCACCGTAAAGCGTAGAGGTATGCTTTGATGAGTCGGCGCGTAGGGCATTGTAAAGCAACTTACATCGCTCTCTATTTTCATGTTACGATGTAAGTACAGTCATAAGCTCACGCTCTTTAGTTACTGTAGATTTTGTAAGCGCGTAGGCGATGCAAATGTGTTATTCTTACGTGCAAGAAATCCGCACCAACGCTAAATGCAGTGACCAAGTGTTCCAGTGCGATGCGTGCAACCTGTGCGTGTAGTACTGATGCAGTGAGAGCTTCTGCAATCTGAAATACCTGAGACACTAGACCAGATTTTGATGCTCTGCAGGTCAGTGGACTGTCAGGCTACCGTGACCTTTCTTAAATAAACCATTATAAAAAACGACAACAGACGTTCACAGTATGAGGCGTATAGAAGACCAGAGAAGCGGTATGCATTTGTTCTCGATTTAAAACATTGAGGAAGTCGCTGTATGTAGGTGCCTACCATAGAATAAAAATCGCAAGAAAAGCAGAACGCGGACGAAACTAGGCTGCTTCTGTTGGGCTACCGAAGGGCAGCAAAGCTGATAGACAGAAACATCATATAGTCCAACTTGTGGTTTTGCCCTTGGCATAGAAAGCGATGAAAGCAATCCAAGGATACTCGAATTGTCTTCCTCCGAAAGACTTGTACACATCACTGTCTGTCGATTTTCTTTTTCCTGAAACATGGAATCTTGGTTTCGCAGCCCTTTATCTGTCAATGCCCCAATCTACAATTGAGCGCGTTTATTCAGTTGATAGAGTGCACCGTACGGTACTGACGCATGAGGGATTAAGGATCTGATTCGCAGGAGGCTATATCTTGCGGCCACGGTTCGAGGTGAGGTTTCAAGCTTTCTCGCGGAAAGTGTTTTGAAATTCAAACCTAAGATACTACCTACGGTAGTCCAATGACCTCGATCGGAGTGTGGGAAACACCTGCGTTCATTTTCCGTCATGAATAAATGCATCGCTCACGCTGAAAACCATTTCCTCATTTTCAAGTTTGATTAGTTGATTCGGCTCGTCTGAGAAAGTAAGTAGAGTTCAATGCATGAAAATGTATGAAATCGAATGCCTTGAAGGCAGAGTTCACGATAATCTTCAATTCTGAGATTATTCGCTATGTTGATTAAGTGGCCCCCGGGTAGAACTAAAATTACGTAGAAATTGAGCAAAACGCACCAGAAGTACACGAAGTCCTCAAGTATCACCCCGCCTCTTAAAGGCAGTGTTCACGATAATTCTCATTTCCGAGTTTTTCACGTAAAACAAAGCCTTGACCTCCGAGTGTTACAGGAATTACGAAGAAACGGCTTGAAACGCATTAAAACGTTGTATTTCAGTGACATTATTCTCTGGCCTGGACTAGTTGTCCGATTGGATGAACATGTTTCCGGTGGTTGTGTCCGGTGAAAAATGGGGTTAGTCGGGAATGGAAAAATATTTTATGCAAAACACTATTAGTTAGGGTCCGAAGGAAGGGGCGGAGTAACAGAAATCAGAATATGGCAAGGGACGGGTCCACAAAATATCTCGTTGTCACAACGAACAGTTCCTGTGAGAGTAAAGTGGCGGGGTGAGAGTAAAGGATTTGGTGCCCTTCTGATTAGTTTTTCTCAGTTTCTCCGTCATTTTAATTTTACCCGGGGTCAATTAATCGATCTTGCGAATAATCTCAAAATTGAAGATTATCGTGAACACTGCCTTTAAGTACCACAGGAACGATTTGTTGTGACAATGGAAGCTTTTGTGGACCCGTTCTTTGCAACTCTCTAATCTCTATTGCTCCGTTCTTTACTTTTAGCCCTAAAGAATCCTGCTTTGCATAAAATGTATTTCTATTTCCGGCTGACCCAATTTTTCACCGGTGACAACCACCATGAACATGTTCATCCAACCGGGTAACTAGTCCATGTTATATAATAATGTCACTGAAGTACGACATTTCATGCGTTTCTGGGACAAACTTGCTTGTTTTTGAGGCAGGCAAGTGACGTCATTTACTTAGAATTTTCTAAGACATTCTATGGAGTGGACCATTCCAAACTATTGTTCAAAATCGAATAACTTGAATTCCATCCCCTAGTGTGTAAGTGGGTAAAGGAATATCGGACTGGCCGGAGCTTTCAAGTTAAAGTTGGTGACTGTTTTTCATCCTTTAGAAGTTTACAGAGTGAGGTACCTCAAAGAGGGGTTCTATCTCCGATCCTGTTTGCTGTCTACACTGCTGAACTTCCATTGGTTTTGGAATGTTGCGGAGTGGTCTGTAAACAATTCGCAGATGATATCGAAGTGTATAGAAAAGTTGGGGGCCCCGAAGACGTTGCTGTGATTCAAACAGCTTTGAGTAAAATTCTGGAATGGTCGGAAACAAAGAGTTTAGCCATGTTACCAGAGAAGACAGTTCATATGCGAATAGGGCTATCTAGTCTTGCTCATAATTATTCGCTTGATGACCACACTTTGGCATCAGTGTCTCATGTCAGGGGCTTGGGGTTCCAGTACGACTGCAACTTGAACTTTTATCTTCATTACAAGGCTCTGGTCAAGAAGGCGTCGTTACAAACATTCCATATTTTTTGGCATTGTCTGTTTGTGATCAAAAAATTCTCACAAAAGCGTTACGACATATGTACGCCATCTTACGGAATGCGGTACTTCTGTTTTTCGTCAACATCTTAAAAAGATAATAACTCATAAGAGAAAAATAAGAAGCTTCACGAAGACAATATTTCTGAGAGTAGTAGGATTCCGATTCGAGAATATCCCTTACTCGTTTTCGATAAATCAGGAATGTAGTCTGCACACTTTAAAATCACGAAGATATGTGAATGACGTTCGTATGGTTTTTTAAATCCCCACCGGAGTTCTTGAAACTGATGTGACGAAACTTTACGGATTTCAGGCTTCCAACCAAGACCACGGGTAATTCGGCGAAAATCTTGTACAACGCACCAAGGACTGGGAACAGCCTGCACGGTTTTACGTGCACGGCTGGCTCCGGTTTTGTTTCGCTAATCTCGAATACTCCCTTCGTCCGCCCCTGCTTTCGTTCTTCCAAGCGATTTTTGAGAGGAAACGGCTTTTTTCTAAGAAAACGCACTCTTTTTTTATGATATCTGATTTAATGATCCTCATGTTTATGCTTCTTGTGTATATGAGTTAGCGAGCGAGTTGTTATATTCGCATTCTGTCGATACACGAATGAGCGATTTTTTCTATGACGTCTACCTTATGTAGCGTAATCAATAAATCAATAAACGAAATAAATAAATTTTTAACCGTTTTACATTTTTTTTTCGGGTTCGTACAACTAAAATATGTACAATACCGCCGCTATCCAAGGGAAAAATGGGCAAAATGGGCAAAGTGGGCAACTAAAGCTTCTTTCGACCACAACTCGCCTTAAAGTGCTCTGTTTTCAATTTTGAGAGGACGAAAATGCCCACCGTGCCACAAACTGTATAAGATAAAATCGGAAATTCTCCATGAAAACGCTTTTTTCAAGATGCAGTCAGTTATGAATTTGATAATGTTCTCACAAGATAACGAGCCCATTCGATCAAAAACAACCGTACGCGATCTCTAGCACGGTCAAAATGAAAATGTGTTTCGCCTTAAAAATGATGTTGCACCCAAATTTCGCAAGATATTTTTGCATGATTGACTAGATCCGACATGCTGTACATTTCGGCGTTTTCGAAATTGAAAACGGAGCACGTTGAGGCGAGTTGTGGCCGAAGGACGCTTTAGTTGCCCACTTTGCAAATTTCGCCCATTTTTTCCCTTGGATAGCGGCGGTATTGTATATATCTCGAACGACCATATGGTCCAAAATTGGTGTGATTCATTGATAGGAGAGCGATAATAGTGAACACTGATTTATTTATGAATTTCTGGTTGGCCTGCTAGAAATTCTTTTAGTTCATCAGTCGTTAGCCGTTCGATGAAACGTCAAAGTCGTTTATCGTTTGAAGGTGCGGTGCAAAATTATAAGTCCACCCTCCTAATTTTCGCATCCAAGAAACTAAGCTTTAATTTTGCACTACGAGAACAGTACCAATGGGTTCAGGAGGGCTGAATATCCATGTAGACAGTGTTTCAGAACAATCGGTTTCTTGGTTGAGAAGTACTGCTTGCTTTGGAAATAAGTGTCCTCCTTAAAGGCACTGTTCGCGATAAACTTCATCCTCGAATTTTCCATGACAAACGCTTCTCGTGGCTCTCAGAAGCAGAACAGCGTCGAAAAAACGGGACGAAAAGCTACCCAGGAGCCGCAAAACGGCTTAGAGAAGTGGGAAAACCCCGCCATTGTGGGCAAGTCCCGCCTCTTCCCGCCCCTCCACGTGAACAAAGGGACACTTGAAATCGTGAGTTGAGCGATGGTTTCCGATCACAAGCCCCGTTCTTCCCTTCATTCTCAACTTCTCTCTTTACTCTTTTCAGCTCGCATACATCGGCTGCAGAAGAAGGAAGTTACAAGCCTCGGACAACTCGTCTACCATTTTCCCTAGCTCAATTTATGAGGGACCATAACTCCAGTCCCAGAAGGTCTTGTACGATTCCTGAAGCATCATTGGAATCAGAATAAGACCGGTTTCAAGATAGGCAAAAAAACAGAAAAGCGATTTTCATAGCGAACAGTGCCTTTAAAAGCAGTGGTCACGATGAAAACGTTATCGAAAAAACTACAAAAATCAGCTTAGATTAAAAACAGCTCAAAAACTATGAAGGTAGCGCGGTGAAATACGGGCTAGAATTAGAGTTATTAAGACCCTAAATTTCCAGTTCGTGCACACGTGCACAGAAAGATCACAGTCTCATGCCAAGCAGTCCAAAATCATCGACACTCAGAGGAAGAAATAGATGCAAATTTACCTAATAAAATGGTTGAACAATGAAAGCAAGCACTTCAGTCAATGTTTTTGACTAGATGTGTACATAAATCCGAAGGTTAATTGATTGAAATTCGATTTCAAGCCAGCTGATATTCTTGATATGAGAGATCATCGATGCCGATGATGTGGGGTGGACTCGTCCACCATCAAAAGACAAGAAAGTTCAGGCTACGAATCTGGCCTAGAACAGCTATTTTTCGCGATTTTTTCTTATAGGTTCTACTACTCTATACCCAGAAAAGGGGAGGAAAAGAAGGCGAGCATATTTGTGCGCGACCACTGCCTTTAAAGGCAGTGTTGCCGATGTAAATCGTTTTTCTGTTTTTTAGCCTATCTTGAAAACGGCCCCTTGCTGATTCCAATGATGTCTCTGAAATCGTACAAGACCTTCTGGGAACGGAGGGAGTTATGGTCCTTCAAAGATTGAGCTAAGGAAACGTGGTGGACAAGTTGTCTGAGGCTTATAAGTTCCGTCTTTTGCAGCCGATCTATGCGAGCTGACCTGAGGTCAGAAAGAAACTAAGGATGAAGGAAAGAACGGGGCTGGTGATTGGGAATCATCGCACATCTCACGATATCGAGCATTCATTTGTTCACCTCGATAGCCGTGTGTTGCGCTTTTGAGGTTTGCCTTGCGCTCGAAGTGGCAACTTCGGGCACTTTCGGAGCGTTTTCTGGCTCGTTTTCATGCGTTCTTTTAACGTCAATTTAAAGTGTGCCCATCCACTACCCATTCCTAGTGGGAACTGAAACACATTTTTTTTTATCGTGAACACTGCCTTTAAGCGGTGCAAAATAATATGTCCACCCCAAACTTTTCCACTTCCACGAATTTTCCAGTTTCAATCAAGTTAGGTATAAGTTTATCACCTGATGTCATAGAGACATTTTCTACATTTGTTCCGAGGAGGATGAAGCTTTCCACTGCTGAGCAGGCTCAAGTGAACGCCCTACATGAAGCAGGTATTCCGAACAGAAGGATTGCGTCGCAACTGGAAAGATCGCACAACCGTATCAATGGATATTTGAAGAATCCGGTGCAGTACAGCAAGAAGGAAAGAGGTGGTCGACGGAGAATGCTTTTGAGGAGGGAGGAGAGGCATATTGCTCGTGAAGCATCAAACAGTATCCTGTCCACGAACGACATCCGAGGGAGTTTGGATCTTTCGGTCTCGAAATGGACAATACTGTGATCTCTTCATCGTTGTCCGCGCATTATGCGTGAAGCTATGAGACCTGCACCCCGCTTAACATCCCTTCGCTAGTCGGCGAGGATGCGTTTTGCTCGTACCAACATTTCCACAAAATTTAAGGAGGTAGGTCGCCACAGCCTCGGTCGGGAAGTTTGAAAAGGTACTTTTTCTCATTCCAGGTCGTAGTTTTTGACGTAAAAAATGAAATTTGTATGGCTCAGATGGTAGAACGAAATACTGGAGGGATCTGCGGAAAGACAAACGGTCATTCTCGAAGCGCAACTTTGGAGGTGGAAGTCTGATGGTCTGGGCTGCTTTCTCTGGTCACGGACGTGTTACACTTGACTTCGTTTCGTGTAGGATGAACAGCCTGGATTACCAAAAGGCGCTTGGTGACCATCTGCTTCCATATTTCAGAAGACATGGACGATTGGATCTTGTTTTTCAACATGACAACGCACCAATCCACGCGACGCAATCAACATCTGCATGGCTAGAAGTGCACAAGGTGACCATTATGGAATGGCCCGCATGTTCTCCCGCACTGAACCCAATGGATAACTTGTGAGGAACCCTTGTGCGGAAGGTGTATAAGAATGGCACCACCTTTTCCTCAATTTCTTATCTCAAAGTTGCCATTCTAGATGCATGGGCGAGTTTAGACCAAACAGTGATCGATAATATTGTTAGAAGTGTGATTAATAGGATTTATGGTGTTTTGTAACTAACAGCGGCGCCATTGACTATTATATGTGTTTTATTTGCTGTGAAAGTTTGGATAAATGATTATTTCCACTGGTGGACCTATGATTTTGCACCGCCTAAGGAGAACACGTTTTGCCAAAACAAGCAGTACTTCTTAACCAAGAAACCGGTTGTTCTGAAACACTGTTTTCAAGGGTTTTCAGCACTCCTGAATCCATTGATACTGTTCTCAAAATGCGACGTCTGGGGCTTGGCCTCTTGAATGCGAAAATGAGGGTTGTTCTATAATTTTGCACCGCACTGTAGTTTTTAGTCGTGAGTCGGAATCACGCACATATTTCATGAGATCTCCATGGGATTAGAACTCTGATTTATAAGGATCCAATGCCAAGGATGGAGAATTAAAGTCTTTTTATGCCAGCAGCAGGTATACTTTGTCCCGTTCTCCGAATTCGGCCTCTGAATTCCGCTTTCCAAAATTCACATTTTGTTTCGATTTCCGAGTTCCGATTGCCGGAATTTCGTCTCTATTTCCGAGTTCCGACTTTCGATATATTGTTTCGATTTCCAGAATTCAGAAATTTCATTCCGCTCCTCCTTGGTGGGCATCAATCACTATCAATCATTGAATTTCCGATAGAAAACCCACAGGCTTTCTCCTCGCTAACGATGTCTTTAACTCAATGATGATTCCGTACGACTTATTTTGTCGGTAACTGCCCTAACGCCGAAACATACTGTATGTTATGCAACTATCGAAACAGCACTGGATTACAGTGGTGGTGAATCAATAGTGACTCAAGTTAATGATCTAACAAAACTCACCGAGGAAATTGTCGCCACAATTCGCTTTAACCGCAGCATTCTCTTCGGGTTTCAATTTCTGCGAGTATGTTAGTGGAAGGAAGAGAAAGAGACAGAGCCAAATATACACCTGAATGTGAATAGAG
Source organism: Aplectana chamaeleonis (assembly GCA_029168955.1). Lineage (NCBI taxonomy): Eukaryota > Metazoa > Nematoda > Chromadorea > Rhabditida > Cosmocercidae > Aplectana > Aplectana chamaeleonis. The sequence continues at coordinate 84,017 of JAPDOI010001812.1, forward strand.
TGCTCGAAAAACTTGGTAAAAATCAAGAAACACCGAGCTTCTTTAGTGGTGTTCACCAGAAGTTCTCCATCTACTTATCAATGGAAGCGGTTGGCCGGAGATCGACCCAGGGAGCACAAAGCAAACAGCTTCACTTGGGGTCTTTGAAACGTTCCAGCAGCTTCTTGTATGTTGTTAACCAGCTTACTGGGCCCTTAGCGAACCCCCCGCCGTCACCCCATAAAGATGGCAACCAACCTCAGGTACACCGCCCCCATGTGCCACCTATAACAACCAATTTGGAGGGACCTATTGTAAGCATAAGCTTCTTGCAAAAAGTCTAGTACAGATCATTTATTATGATTATGAGATTATCTAGTACAGATTATATTGAACCTTCACCACGCTTGTTCGTTATCCGTTGGTAAACGTTTGAGGTTTTAGAGGGGGGCGGGAGGGCGGTGAAGGGAAGAAGGGGAGTGTCCATGATGAATCTGATTCCCATTTTGAGATTTCTGGTGAGATTTCCATCAGTTACATCAGACAACTTTGCAGGTCAAAGTTTATGAGTCCGCCGAAAAATCTCCATGAGGTTTAATAAGGCATTACATAATAGTAGAAGTTCGTCCATTCTTCAAATTTTCAATACTTTAGGCCAGCTCCGCATGGCAGTTCAAACAATTACCCGTAACCTGCAGAAAATTCTCAAGGACGAGATACAAACGTTTGTTCCGTGACCAGCACGCCCAAAAATTTTGGAAATGTAATTCAAAGCATTTTATGCATATGAAGTTCAAATACCTTCTAAAAATATGACATATCTGGCTCGTAACCAAGCGGTGAATCGCTGCATCAATATGGCCTTACTCCAACTCGCTGTACTGTACTCTGAGGTGGAGTGAAAACGGAACACTGGTTGTGTAACTGAGAAAGTCTTCCTTTGATCGAAATGGTTACCACCGGACCGCGTATCCACACATGTCACCAACAGAAACGATTAGCAGTGGAACGCACCGGTCAGCTGTGGAAATTCGCCGTGGAGCAGGCGGTCTTCTAAGTGTAAAAAAAACCTGTTCAACAAACATTCAGGCGCAGGGAACTAGTGAGCAAAAACAGAAATAAGGATCAACGCTGAACCCTTCACTCGATTTACTCGAATACAAAAACTACCCCTCCTAAAATCCCCCTCTCCGAATCTCTACATCTCACAAAAACAAAAATGTACTAATTACGAGCAATCGATTAATGCAAAGATAACAAGCAAAACAAGATTTAAAGGCATCGTTCGCACTGAAGACCAATTTTCAATTTTCAGGATAAACTTCATGAAATAGCCCGGTACATTACACCGGTGAGCTTGGGGGCGTCAAAAACTAAGGGTTACGAGGTTGGAAGAAGTTAAAGATGAGGGTCCGTCACCAGATTTCTGCAGACATCTAGCACTTTTTCACAGAATGTTGATGCGATCGACAAACAACATGGAAATCAGTTACGGCACAAGCGCCACATGCAGAAAGACTCCGAAAATGACAGTGACAAGATCTCCAAAAGCAGAAAAACTTTAAAAACGATTTTGGCGCAAATTTGAAGTTCATAATCCTCAAAGCTTAGGTTTCTGGCAAAAGCAAAGGTTTGACATAGCCATATTTTCTAAAAACTAGAAATACTCAGTGAAATGGGGGAATTAAAGATTAAAAAAAAAGTTTTGAAATATAGAACCTATCAAAGCAAAATCACGCGCGGCATATAGTTGAGCTTACTTCACAGGTGCTGACTGCCAGATTACAGCGCCAAAAAAACTTACACTGCTTGCCTTTTTTTGCGTCTGAGGACAAGCTCATACAATGCGATCTCTCGTTTTGCACAATTCTTATTATGGTGCGCGCGAAGCGCGCACCAGATTTGGTTTTGAATCGGCCACGCGCGCAACCCGTTTTTTAAAATCTAAGTTCAGGCTGAAGGTAGAAATAAGCTCCAAATCGCACTGAAAAGAGCGCAAAAAGTTGTGTATAATGCCCAAAAATGGTTTAGAATGGTTTCCTAGGATTTGAGAAAATTTTGAATAACCGCAAGTTTTCTCTGTTAATCTCCTTTTTTTTTGACGGCGTTCACGATCTTGTGCTACCAGATAAATTTGAGCTAGGGAGCTCATTTTCAGACAGGAGGCTGGAAATGGATGCAGGTCGCTCCTATTCCAATTTGAACTCGATACCTTTACTTTGAAGGGTACCTCAAAATCGTGGGTTTACATACTAAATTAGCCGTGGAGCACGAAAACTGTTTTTTTCTGCTGCGGCTGTGGAGACCAGTGTGTGTGGGTGAATCTGCAGCCAATCAACACAAGTCGTCGAAGGTAAGTACTGAACTTGTCAGAATTCGTACTCATGACACGTCATCGATCGATAATCAATATTATCGATTTTCGCGCTTTTTGCACAAAATGCGGCGAGGAGTGGTGATTGTTGGTGGGATTGGTTTTCTTGGTTGAGGAATTTTGCTCATCAGTCATTATCGATAAATACCAATCAATAATATTGATTTCTTCGCCTGTTGCACGAAATGCCGTGCAACATGATTTTTTATTGTTCACTTTTTTGGGAAATTTTCTCATCATGCAAAATCAATTATTAATGAAGTCACTTGTTTGGAAACTCTTCTCATCAGGCAAGATCAAATAATAATAATCAAAAATATCGAGCTCTCACATGTTGCACAAAATTCGGGAATGAGTGGGATTTTTTATGGTTTTGGGTCATAAGTTTTAAAAATTGTACTCATACGGTAATATCGTCTATTAGATGTTTCATCATTCCAAAATGGAAATTTCTGAGCAAAATTAAAGTCAGAAAGGGAACCTTCGGGAAAAATATGTGAAATTTCTGAAAATTTAGCTTCCTGGCAAAAGTAACGACTTGGTAATGGTGAAAAAAAAGTTTCGAAAATATCTTGACATATCTCAAAAAATGATTTGGCGTAAAATAGCCTGGAAAAATAAAAAAGCTAGGAAATGAAGTGAAATAATCAAAAATGCGATTTGGTTGTTGATCATTTCACAAGCTTCTCCGTTAAACTTATCAAAACGAAATCAAGCGCGCAACGAAAACATTAAAGGCAGCATACACGCTCAGAAACATGGTTGAGATAACAGCATAAATAGGACCGCCTGGCCCCTACCATGTCGTCAACGGCGTTTGAAGCGCTGAAAACCATCCAGGTTGACAGAATTCGAGCATTCCCGTCTCGAAAGCCTGTGGAACTTCACCCCTACGAATAACAGAATGTAGAATGAGGCATGTGGAAGCATTTGATAATCTAGAGTGATAGCACTATCAAATGAGAGTCTACGAGAGAAACAGCTTGATTTCCCTGATTATAACTTGTTTACTTACCGATTAAGTTCCATCCACTTTCAAGGATGCCGCCTTACTTTGGCTGGCTTATAAAATGGAGCATTTCATCAGCAAACAGACATGTTATATTCAGGTGAATCAAGCCGTTTCTCTCGTAGACTCCCATTTGATAGTGCTATCACTCTAAGTTATCTAATGCTTTCACATGCTCCACTCCTCATTCTGTTATTCGCAGGGGTGGGGTTCCACAGGCTTTCGAGACGGAAATGCTCGAATCCTGTCAACCTGGGTGGTTTTCAGCGCTTCAAACGCCGTTGACGACATGGTAGGGGCCAGGCGGTCCTATTTATTCCGTTATCTCATCCATGTTTCTGAGCGTGTATGCTGCCTTTAAGCCATTTTCGAAAGCTGTAATAAGGGAATCAGCATATGTCATGCTATGTGGGTGAAGGCAACGCTCCATTCCATATCGTGCTTGATTTCGTTTTGATAAGTTTAACAGAGAAGCTTGTGAAATGATCAACAACCGATTCGCATTTTTGATTGTTTCACTTCATTTCCTAGCTTTTTTATTTTTCCAGACTATTTTACGCCAAATCATTTTTTGAGATATTTGAAGATATTTTCGAAACCTTTTTTTCACCATTACCAAATCGTTACTTTTGCCAGGAAGCTAAATTTTCAGAAATCAATAGTTGGTTCAAACTCAACTGCCAAATCATACCTTCAACTATTTCACTACATTTCCCAAAAATCAAATTATTTTAGGCCAAATCGTTGTCTGGAATATTTCAAAACTTTTCAAAAACTTTGCTTCAATTTTCCCTTTTCACTGAGTATATTTCTAGTTTCGGAAATATGGCCATACCAAATCTTTACTTTCACCGGATTTATGCCTGGTGAAGTTAATTCAAAGTTAGCCCACTGATGTCCTGCACACTATTACTAAAGTCCTGCTCACTTTCTATTACGTCCGGCACACTTCCTGCAGCGACCCGCGCACACTCATTTGGGTCCCGCACCACACTTCCTGCGTCGTTAGGTGCACTCTCATCTGGGTCTCGCACACTTTCTATGGCGTCCAGCGCACTCTCATTTGGGTCCCGCACATTTTCTACGGCGTCAGATCCACTCTCGTTTGGGTCCCGCACACTTTCTGCGGCGTCCGGCGCGCTCTCATTTGGGTCCCCGCACACTTTCTACGGCGTCCGGCGCGCTCTCTCCCAAAAATTTTAAACGGCGTCAGGCGCACCTCTACTTGGGTCCCACACACTTTCTGCGGCATCCAGCACACACTCATTTGGGTGCCATACGCTTTATACGGCGTCCGGCTCGCTCTCATCTGAGTCCCGCCCACTTTCTACGGCGTCCGATGCACTCTCATTTGAGTCCCGGCACACTTTCTTCTGCGTGCGACGCATTCTCATTAGGGTCCCGCTCACTTTCTGCGGCGTCCTGCGCGCTCTCAGTTGGGTGCCGCACATTTTTTTCGGAGTCAGGTCCAGTCTCAGTTGGGTCCCGCACACTTTCTACGGCGTCCAGCGCGCTCTCATTTTGGTTCCGCACACTTTCTACGGTGTCCTGCGCGCTCTCAGTTGGGTCCCGCACATTTTCTATGGCGTCAGGTCCACTCTCAGTTGGGTCCCGCACACTTTCTACGGCGTCAGGTCCACTCTCATATGGGTCCGGCACACTTTCTGCGGCGTCCGGCGCACTCCCACTGGGGTCCCGCACACTGCCCGCGGGATATTGCCGATCTAGGAGCCCATCGCCGTGGCGTTGCCAGCCTTGAAGTCCATGCCGAATAAACGGTCAATTAACGCACAGGAATACACACACACATAATAACACCTTCAGTACCCTATTAGACCAGGCAGAGGCAGAGATACATATGTTGAATAAAAAAGCTGCTGCGTTTATCAGGTGCGCAAAGCACATGTGAACTGACATCCATAATGCAGTAGAGACTCAGCCGTATTCTCTTCAAGCAGTTAGGCAGAAAATGAAACCTACTTATGCATTGTTTGTAATTCTGTATTCCAGTGCTTCTTTCTAGAACATGGTTGTTCTTCATAGCGCGGAGCGCGCACCTGATTTGATGAAGGATGGATTCTGCGCACACCCTCGTTCTATTATCTCGTTTTAGAAGATGCTCGAAATCTGCCGCATATAAAAGTAATGTTCACGATAAATGTGTGTTCGGTTTCTTACAGATTATGATAGGTCAAGAGCTTAGTGAGACAACAGCGTCGAATCCTAGTTGGATCCGACGCACACTCTACCCAGCGCTCTGCGCATTCCTAGTTGGGTCCCACACACTTTGCTCGGGGCTCCGAGCACTATCATTCAAATCCCACGCACTTTCTTCGGCGCTCGGCGCACTCCCAGGTGGGTCCCACATTTTTCCCCAGCGTTCCGAGCACTACTGATTGCACCTCACAGAGATTTTTCAAATAGGTATAATAAATATTAGGGGGGGGCTGGCTGTGGGGTCACTGAAACTTTTCTCGGTGCTCTGCGCGCTCCCAAATAGATCGTGCACACTCTTTCCGGGGCTCTGAGCACTACTACAGTGCGTCACATAAGTATACCAACACCCTCAAACTTCATAGATGGGCAATTCGAACGAAGTTTCAAGCATCGGCACCGGTCTCTATGTTTTTCGCTATGCCGAAAACGGTATGTCACATTGTAGGAAGGCAAATCGTACAGTTTTTCCTTTTTCACATACAGAAATTCATTTTTTAGCCGTCGCATAAGTATACGAACACTTCAGAGAAACGAAATTTTTGTACAAGAGACATACGAAAAAATCTTGTTTCAAGCGGTATAATAAAGAATGTAGTTGTATGCGTAAATTATTATCATGCCACGCGGTTCACATCTCTCTTCCGAAGAACAGGTTCAGGCTCGGGCTCTCTACGCCGCCGATCATGGAGTCCCACAAATCTCTCGGCAAATCGGACGTTCGCCAAGCTGCATCTCTTCGTTTCTACGGAATCCGGACTCCTCACGGAATGTGTGTTCGCTCTGGGAGGCCTCGGAAGCTCACTGGACACGACGAACGACGCATCGCCAGAAGAGTCCAACACATGGGTGTCTAGCGCGACCGTCCGCTCCGAACTCTCGCTGAATGTGTCAAAGAATACCATCCTCCGTTAGATCCATCGCAACGAAAACATTGAAAGAGCCGTATTGAAAAAGGCTCCGCGCTTGGAAGATCGCCACAAGTCGGCCAGGCTCCAGTTCGCCCGTTCAAACTTGGGTACAAATTGGAGGAAGGTGAGCTGAATCGCGTGCTATCCAGTTTTATGGAAAATTTTTGAACCCGTTGCTTCAGGTTGTCTTCTCGGACGAGAAGAAGTTTGATTTGGATGGTCCGGATGGTGCGAGGCACTACTGGCGGAATCTTCGGAAGGAGCCGGGTTTCTTCAGCCGCAGGAACTTTGGCGGAGGAAACGTAATGGTTTGGGCAGCCTTTACAGCAACTGGTAAGGTCGGAATCGCATTCGTATCGAATCGTATGGATTCACTTGAGTACCAGGAAGTGTTGGCTTCGCATCGTCTTCCGTATTTTCGTCGTCGAAGACGTCAGGGCTTATGTTATGTCCGAGATAATGCCACTATACACGTCAGCCGACCTACTCTGGAGTTGCTCCGGTGCAACAACGTCGGTACTCTGCCTTGGCCAGCGATCAGCCCGTATATAAATATCGGGAACCTTTGGGGAATCATTGTTCGCAGGATCTACAAGGATGGGTGGCAATACGGAGCTGTGGAGTTACTCAAGGAGGCCATCGTGGACACATGGAACGTTTGTGACCAAGAGACCCTCCAGAACCTCAGTGATACCATGACAGATAGACTGTTTGAACTTGTTTCGCGTAACGGTGGTGTAACATTATACTGACGACTTTTTCCATATGTATTGTTTGAAATTATTTGATAAATTTATGGATATCCCAAGTTTTCGTATACTTATGCGACGGCTATGTATGTAAATGTAAAAAAGGAAAGGTGTACGATTGGCCTTCCTACAATGTGACCTACCGTTTTCGGCATGGTGGAAAACATAGAAACCCGTGTCGATGCTTAAAACGTTGTTCGAATGGTCCAACCATGAAATTTTAGGGTATTCGCATACTTATGCGACGCACTGTAGTTGACTCCCATACACTTTCATAAGGCGCCCTTTGCACTCCCAGTTGGGTCACCCATACTTTCCCCGGCGCTATGCGTAGCTAGGTTCCACACACTTTTCCTGACACTCTGCGCGCTCATGCGCATTCTCAAAGGTGCTTTGCGCCTTTTTCCAGATGACCTAAGCGGTCTATCTATGTACCTGGGGTGGTAGTAAATGCATTTTCAACGCGAGGTAACCATCATTTTTGAACCGCGAGTTAACCACCAACTTTACGCGAGCTAACCGCCAGGTTTATGCGAGCTTACCAATCTTTCTACTTGGTGGAAAAGTGATCAGGACGCGGTAGAAAGCGTGCAGGGCCTTAGTGGGCGTGCGCAGGACGTTGTGAAAAGTGTGCAGGACCTCAGTAGGAGTGTGCAGGACATCATGGAAAGTGTGCAGGACCCGTATGGCGTGAGCAGGACATCATAGAAAGTGTGCAGGACCCGAGTGGGCGTGTGCAGGACCCCATTGGGAGTGTGCAGGACCCCAGTGGGAGTGTGCAGGATGTGTGCAGTACCCCACGGGAGATGCACACTCCCCATTGGGAGTGTGCAGGACGTCATTGAAAGTGTGCAGGACCCGAGTGGGCGTGAGATGGATATCAGAAAAAGTGTGCAGGACCAGAGTGGGCGTGAGCAGGACATCATAGAAGGTGTGCAGGACCCGAGTGGGCGTGTGCAGGACATCATAGAAGGTGTGCAGGGCCCCAGTGGGAGTGTGCAGGACCCCAGTGGGAGTGTGCGGAATGTGTGCAGGACCCCAGTGGGGGTGTGCAGGACCCCAGTGGGACTGTGTAGGATGTGTGCAGAACCCCAGTGGGAGTGTGCGGGATGTGTGTCGGACCCCAGTGGGGGTGTGCAGGACCCCAGTGGGACTGTGTAGGATGTGTGCAGAACCCCAGTGGGAGTGTGCGGGATGTGTGCAGTACCCCACGGAAGATGCACACTCCCCATTGGGCGTGAGCAGGACATCATAGAAGGTGTGCAGGACCCGAGTGGGCGTGTGCAGGACATCATAGAAGGTGTGCAGGACCCGAGTGGGCGTGTGCAGGACATCATAGAAGGTGTGCAGGACCCCAGTGGGAGTGTGCAGGACCCCAGTGGGGGTGTGCAGGACCCCAGTGGGACTGTGTAGGATGTGTGCAGAACCCCAGTGGGAGTGTGCGGGATGGGTGTCGGACCCCAGTGGGGGTGTGTAGGACCCCAGTGGGACTGTGTAGGATGTGTGCAGAACCCCAGTGGGAGTGTGCGGGATGTGTGCTGACCCTAGTGGGGGTGTGCAGGACCCCACTGGGATGTGCAGGATGTGTGCAGTACCCCACGGGAGATGCACACTCCCCATTGGGAGTGTTCAGGACGTCATAGAAAGTGTGCAGGACCCGAGTGGGCGTGAGATGGAAATCAGAGAAAGTGTGCAGGACCCGAGTGGGCGTGAGCAGGACATCATAGAAGGTGTGCAGGACCCGAGTGGGCGTGTGCAGGACATCATAGAAGGTGTGCAGGACCTCAGTGGGAGTGTGCAGGACCCCAGTGGGAGTGTGCGGAATGTGTGCAGGACCCCAGTGGGGGTGTGCAGGACCCCAGCGGGACTGTGTAGGATGTGTGCAGAACCCCAGTGGGAGTGTGCGGGATGTGTGCTGACCCTAGTGGAGGTGTGCAGGACCCCACTGGGGTGTGCAGGATGTGTGCAGAACCCCAGTGGGAGTGTGCAGGACGTCATATAAAGTGTGCAGGACCCGAGTGGGCGTGAGATGGATATCATAGAAGGTGTGCAGGACCCGAGTGGGCGTGTGCAGGACCACCTAGAAGGTGTGCAGGACCCCAGTGGGAGTGTGCAGGACCCCAGTGGGAGTGTGCGGGATGTGTGTCGGACCCCAGTGGGGGTGTGCAGGACCCCAGTGGGACTGTGTAGGATGTGTGCAGAACCTCAGTGGGAGTGTGCGGGATGTGTGCTGACCCTAGTGGGGGTGTGCAGGACCCCACTGGGGTGTGCAGGATGTGTGCAGAACCCCAGTGGGAGTGTGCAGGATGTGTGCAGGACCCCAGTGGGAGTGTGCAGGATTGCGTTATCATCACGCTATCTTCGGAGCAGGGCGGTTGTTCATTTTCACCATAGTGTCTTCTCGAAAACAACCGCTAGGCCTCGATGTTTAAGCAGTCATAGCAGCCCCAATCCAGAGCTTGACTATGCACGAAAAATATAAGCATATCAGTAATTGCATTTGTCATTCAGACACAAACACTATTTCATTTTTTGATAATGAAATGCATGGTGTTGTTCACTAACGTTTCTCGCATTGCTAGCGTGAGATTGTACTCATTCTCCGTCTTTGATTTTCTGCCACACTTCCTGCGCACTCCCACGGTCCTGCACGCATTCTTCACGCTCTCACAAGGGCACTGAACACTTTTGATAACGTTCTGCACAAATAGGTCGTACGCACATCGGTACAAAACTAGTTGGAGGAGGGCAATCAGGATTTAGTTAAAGAATGTAACAAGCACGCTCAAACCGATCAGTGTAGAAAGGGCTACAGTAATCCTCTCCAGAAAACTTACAAGTGTTAGCCTGGATATGAGCACATCGTACCAGCCAACAAACGTGTTTGCACAAATTCGACATCCTCAGCCAATTCCCAGTGACTTCTCGATTAGAGAGATGTGTGAGTGAAAGCATAGCCCTCCTCTGCCCTATTATACCCCCCCCCACCCCCATGTTACGATCGGGTGTTACCGTTCGTTATCATGTTTTGTTCAAGAATGGTAACGGTAGCCCCTTGTCTACTGATCGGTATGAGCGTGCTCGTGAGAATGAAAGATACCGCTTTCAGAAATCGAAGGGCTTACATGAAGTTCCCATGATAACGCTGACTGATAACGCACGAGACATTTCATATCAGCACAGACTTTCATTTTCATGGATGAATCATTTCATTTTCTCGAGTATCCCCCCTCCCAAACTAGTTTAGCACCCACACATCTGCGCACGCCCACTCGGGTCCTGCACACTTTCTATGATGTCCTCCACACGCCCACTCGAGTCCTGCACACTTTCTGTGATGTCCTGCGCACGCCCACTCAAATCATGCACACTTTCTCTGATGTCCTGCACACTTCCACTAATGTCCTGAACATCTTCTGTGTTGTCCTGCGCACTTTCTCTGATGTCCTGCACACGCCCACTCGGGTCCTGCACACTTTCTATGATGTCCTGCACACGCCCACTCGGGTCCTGCACACTTTCTGTGATGTCCTGCACACGCCCACTCGGGTCCTGCACACTTTCTGTGATGTCCTGCGCACGCCCACTCGGGTCATGCACACTTTCTCTGATGTCCTGCACACGCCTACTCGGGTCCTGCACACTTTCTATGATGTCCTGCACACGCCCACTCGGGTCATGCACACTTTCTCTGATCTCCTGCACACGCCCACTCGGGTCCTGCACATTTTCTGTGATGTCCTCCACACGCCCACTCGGGTCATGCACACTTTCTCTGATCTCCTGCACACGCCTACTCGGGTCCTGCACACTTTCTATGATGTCCTCCACACGCCCACTCGGGTCATGCACACTTTCTCTGATCTCCTGCACACGCCTACTCGGGTCCTGCACACTTTCTATGATGTCCTGCACACGCCCACTCGGGTCCTGCACATTTTCTGTGATGTCCTCCACACGCCCACTCGGGTCATGCACACTTTCTCTGATCTCCTGCACACGCCTACTCGGGTCCTGCACACTTTCTATGATGTCCTGCACACGCCCACTCGGGTCTTGCACATTTTCTGTGATGTCCTGCGCACGCCCACTCGGGTCATGCAACTTTCTCTGATGTCCTGCCCCTTGGGTCCTGCACGCTTTCCATGATGTCCTGCACACTTCCACTGAGGTCCTGCACACTTTTCACAACGTCCTGCTCACGCCCTCCTGCACACATTCTACCTCGTCCTGATCACTTTTTCACCAAGTAGAAAGATTGGTAAGCTCGCATAAACCTGGCGGTTGACTTGCGTAAAGTTGGTGGTTAACTCGCGTTGAAAATGCATTTACTACCACCCCTGATTTCTGTGGATGAATATTTTAATACCCCGGAACAAACCGTTGTGGTACCTCACATGCAAGAGCTCTAGGATTCTGGAAAACGGACTTCTACTTGGTTGAAAAGATTCATTAGTTATAAATATTCAACTTGCTACTGCACTTTCGCTAGTTCACCCTTCTGAACAGCAAAGTGAAATTGTTTGCGTGTATCGACTAACATCATGTTTTTTTTCTCGATAACAAGTATTAAGTGGACGATCTTCTTATAGAACCGAATAGAAAGAAGACCTTCTCAAAACCAAAGAGTTCTTTCTTGAAGAACAACAAAACGGGCATTTCTCACGAGTTCAAAGTTCCAGCAACGGGAACCGGTTCTCGAGTAATATTGACACTTTTTTGTATACTCGTCAACTTCACTTCCCTATCGCTCATTTCTTTCTTGGAACGTTTCTTTCAGCATCAAACCACATTTTCAAGGTAGATCCCCTTTATGATACATTTTGCTTTGTTTTTTATTTTTTTATCACATGTGTAATTAGCAGCGTTAGCGAAGAATTCAGCCTTACACGATTTTTGGATGTTTTTTTGCCGTAACTGCAGTTTAACGTCGCAGTGCGAGTTACGGTATGTTTACGCAAGACGCTGAGTTGATCGCAAAACGCTTGGCTCCGGGCGAGATCGGACCAACATAATCCCTTTCCCGGGGAGCGCCTTATCGCACTGCACCACCGAGGTTCCAGCGCCGCTCTCACTCAACTGCTCGGTAAATCTATGTCTAGTCTATAGTCTATGACGGTACTCCTGTTTCATCCGGTTATGCGGGTGAAAAGATGATTGCTTTGGTGAAGATTTACCGAGCAGTTAAAGAGTTAAGACACTGTTCGCGATAAACTTCATCCTCGAAATTTTCATGACAAACGCTTTTCGTGGCTTTCAGAAGCAGAACAGCGTCGAAAAAACGGGACGAAAAGCTAACCAGGAGCCGCAAAACGGCTCAGAAAAGTGGGCAAGCCCCGCCATTTTGGGAAAGTCCCGCCCCTTCCCGCTCTTCGATCTGAACGAAGGAACACTCGAAATCGTGAGTTGAGCCATGGTTACCGATCAAAAGCCCCGTTCTTCCCTTCATTCTCAACTTCTCTCTTTACTCAGGTCAGCTCGCATACATTGGCTGCAAAAGACGGAAGTTACAAGCCTCGGACAACTCGTCCACCATTTTCCCTAGCTCAATTTTTGACGGACCATAACTCCATTCCCAGAAGGTCTCGTACGATTCCAGAAGCATCATTGGAATCAGAATGGGACCGGTTTCCAGATATTAAAAAAACAGACAAGCGATGTCGATCGCGAACAGTGCCTTTAAAGGCACAGTACACCCTCAGATATGAATTTTGAGATTTTCATGAAATTGTATGGAAGACCCCTTCTGTATAACACGTGCCAAATGCGAGATCTCAATTCCTTCAAATAAGCGAGATACAAGCGACCACCACAGGCCCGACCCCCTAACAGATTTTCGGACTCGATAGCGGCTCGATGGATGGATGAATTCCACTAAGTCGTCGTTCTTCAGTCCATTGCTGGGCTACCTCCTTATCCTGGCTCGCTCTCGCGCAACGCTTGCGAATGAAGAGAAATACAGGCTTGAGACAACTCGTGCGCCAATTTTTCACCCTCAAAATCTAGGCATCTTCGAAGAGCCATGACTCTGTTCAAAGGGGGTCTTAGACGATTTCATAGATACCACTGCGATCAGCGTGTCACCCTCTCCAAGATCAGCATAAAAAACAAAAAATAATTTTTTGGGTGTCCTGTGCCTTTAAGTAGTTCAGCAGGTATATCGGCTTATCAATATATTAGTATCAACTAGTGACCCTTCGGGTCACTAGCCCGTGGCATTTCACCTCTTCAGTACTTCAAATTCTTCCATCAGGCTGCGGTGGCACGCAATGACGACACGTATACTTTGCACACCCGTACCTTTCCGCCGCTGCCCTCTGGCGCCGATCGTATCTCGCTTACACCCAAAATGGCTACCATTTCATAACTCTTAGCAGAGAGCGAGCTTTGTGAAACGAAAATCCAACTTCGTCGCCCGGTACCTCCTACTCTCTACGTAGTATTCATTCGGCTTGGCCGAACGATGGGCCGGCTTCGCCGACCCCCTCTCTCTACGGAGTATTCGTTCGGCTTCGCCGAACTATGAGCCGGCTTCGCCGACCCCCCTCTCTCTACCTAGTATTCGTTCCGCTCCGCCGAACGATGGGCCGACTTCGCCGACCCCCTCTCTCTACGTAGTATTCGTTCGGCTTCGCCGAACGATGGGCCGGCTTCGCCGGCCCCCCTCTCTCTACGTAGTATTCGTTCGGCTTCGCCGAACGATGGGCCGGCTTCGCCGGCCCCCCTCTCTCTACATAGTATTCGTTCGGCTTCGCCGAACGATGGGCCGGCTTCGCCGGCCTTCCTCTCTCTACGTAGTATTCGTTCGGCTCCGCCGACCCCCTCTCTCTACGTAGTATTCGTTCAGCTTCGCCGAACGATGGGCCGGCTTCGCCGGCCCCCCTCTCTCTACATAGTATTCGTTCGGCTTCGCCGACCCCCTCTCTCTACGTAGTATTCGTTCAGCTCCGCCGAACGATGGGCCGGCTTCGCCGACCCCCTCTCTCTGCGTGGTATTCGTTCGGCTTCGCCGAACGATGGGCCGGCTTCGCCGGCCCCCCTCCCTCTACGTAGTATTCGTTGGGCTTCGCCCAACCATGGGCCGGCTTCGCTGACCCCCTCTCTCTACGTAGTATTCGTTCGGCTCCGCCGAACGATGGGCCGGCTTCGCCGGCCCCCCTCTCTCTACATAGTATTCGTTCGGCTCCGCCGAACGATGGGCCGGCTTCGCCGGCCTCCTCTACGTAGTATTCGTTCAGCTACGCCGAACCATGGGCCGGCTTCGCCGACCCCCTCTCTCTACGTAGTATTCGTTCGGCTTCGCCGAACGATGAGCCAACTTCGCCGGCCTTCCTCTCTCTACGTAGTATTCGTTCGGCTCCGCCGAACGATGGGCCAACTTCGCCGACCCCCTCTCTCTACGTAGTATTTGTTCGGCTTCGCCGAACACTTAAGCCAACTTCGCCGACTCCCCTCTCTAGACATAGTATTCGTTCGGCTGCGCCGAACGATGGGCCGGCTTCGCCGACCTTCCTCTCTCTACATAGTATTCGTTCGGCTCCGCCGAACGATGGGCCGGCTTAGCCGGAACCTCTCTCTCTACGTAGTATTCGTTCGGCTGCGCCTACCCCCTCTACTTAGTATTCGTTCGGCTCCACCGAACGATGGGCCGGCTTCGCCGACCCCCCCTCTCTCTACATAGTATTCGTTCGGCTCCGCCGAACGATGGGCCGGCTTCGCCGACCCCCTCTCTCTACGTAATATTCGTTCGGCTCCGCCGAACGATGGGCCGGCTTAGCCGGCCCCCTCTCTACATAGTATTCGTTCGGCTTCGCCGAACGATTGAACCAACTTCGCCGGCCTTCCCTCTCTACGTAGTATTCGTTCAGCTCCGCCGAACGATGGGCCGGCTTCGCCGACCCCTCTCTCTGCGTAGTATTCGTTCGGCTTCGCCGAACGATGAGCCAACTTCGCCGGCCCCCTCTCTCTACGTAGTATTCGTTCGGCTTCGCCGAACCATGGAGCCAGCTTCGCCGGCCCTCTCTCTACGTAGTATTCGTTCGGCTCCGCCGCACGATGAGCCAGCTTCGCCGGCCACCCTCCGCTTAGCTCTCTACATAGTATTCGTTCGGCTCCGCCGAACGATGGGCCGGCTTCGCCGGCCCCCTCTCTCTACGTAGTATTCGTTCAGCTACGCCGAACGATGGGCCGGCTTCGCCGACCCCCTCTCTCTACGTAGTATTCGTTCGGCTTCGCCGGCCTTCCTCTCTCTACGTAGTATTCGTTCGGCTCCGCCGAACGATGGGCCGGCTCCGCCGACCCCCTTTCTCTACGTAGTATTTGTTCGGCTTCGCCGAACGATTGGCCGGCTTCGCCGACCCCCTCTCTACGTAGTATTCGTTCGGCTTCGCCGAACGATAGGCCGGCGTCGCCTTCCTTCCTCTCTCTACGTAGTATTCGTTCGGCTCCGCCGAACGATGGGCCGACTTCGCCGACCCCCTCTCTCTACGTAGTATTCGTTCGGCTTCGCCGAACGATGGGCCGGCTTCGCCGGCCTTCTCTCTCTACGTAGTATTCGTTCGGCTTCGCCGAATGATGGGCCAACTTCGCCGGCCCCCTCTCTCTACATTGTATTCGTTCGGCTTCGCCGAACGATGGAGCCAGCTTCGCCGGCCTTCCTCTCTCTACGTAGTATTCGTTCGGCTTCGCCGAACGGTGGGCCGGCTTCGCCGCCCTTCTCTCTCTACGTAGTATTCGTTCGGCTTCGCCGAACGATGGGCCGGCTTCGCCGGCCCCCCTCTCTCTACATAGTATTCGTTCGGCTTCGCCGAACGATGAGCCAGCTTCGCCGGCCCCCTCTCTACGTAGTATTCGTTCGGCTTCGCCGAACGATGGGCCAGCTTCGCCGACCCCCTCTCTACGTAGTATTCGTTCGGCTTCGCCGAACGATGAGAGCCAGCGTCGCCTTCCTTCCTCTCTCTACGTAGTATTCGTTCGGCTTCGCCGAACGATGAGCCAACTTCGCCGGCCCTCTCTCTACATAGTATTCGTTCGGCTTCGCCGAACGATGGGCCAACTTCGCCGGCCTTCTCTCTCTACGTAGTATTCGTTCGGCTCCGCCGAACGATGAGCCCTTCGCCGACCCCCTCTCTCTACGTAGTATTCGTTCGGCTTCGCCGAACGATGGGCCAACTTCGCCGGCCCCCTCTCTCTACGTATTTTTCGTTTGGCTTCGTCTAACGATGGCCCAGCTTCGCCGACCCCCCTAGCTCTACGTAGTATTCGTTCGGCTCCGCCGAACGATGGGCCGGCTTCGCCGGCCCCCTCTCTCTACATAGTATTCGTTCGGCTTCGCCGAACGATGGGCCAGCTTCGCCGGCCTCTCTCTACGTAGTATTCGTTCGGCTACGCCGAACGAAGGGCCGGCTCCGCCGACCCCACTCTCTACGTAGTATTCGTTCGGCTTCGCCGAACGATGGGCCGGCCTCGCCGGCCTTCCTCTCTCTACGTAGTATTCGTTCGGCTCCGCCGAACGATGGGCCGGCTTCGCCGACCCCTCTCTCTACGTAGTATTGGGTCGGCTTCCCCCAACGATGGGCCGGCTTCGCCGACCCCCTCTCTACGTAGTATTCGTTCGGCTTCGCCGAACGATGAGCCAGCTTCGCCGGCCTTCCTCTCTCTACGTAGTATTCGTTCGGCTCCGCCGAACGATGGGCCGGCTTCGCCGACCCCCTCTCTCTACGTAGTATTGGTTCGGCTTCGCCGAACGAGGGGCCAGCTTTGCCGACCCCCCTCTCTACGGAGTATTTGGTCCGCTTCGCCGAACGATGGGCCGGCTTCGCCGGCCCCCCTCTCTCTACATTGTATTCGTTCGGCTTCGCCGAACGATGGGCCGGCTTCGCCGGCCTTCCTCTCTCTTCGTAGTATTCGTTCAGCTCCGCCGAACGATGGGCCAGCTTCGCCGACCTCTCTCTACGTAGTATTCGTTCAGCTTCGCCGAACGATGGGCCGGCTTCGCCGGCCCCTCTCTCTACGTAGTATTCGTTCGGCTTCGCCGAACGATGGGCCAGCTTCGCCGACCCCTCTCTCTACGTAGTATTCGTTCGGCTCCGCCGAACGATGAGCCGGCTTCGCCGACCCCTCTCTCTACGTAGTATTCGTTCGGCTTCGCCGAACGATGGGCCAGCTTCGCCGGCCCCTCTCTCTACGTAGTATTCGTTCGGCTCCGCCGAACGATGAGCCAGCTTCGCCGACCCCCTCTCTCTACGTAGTATTCGTTCGGCTCCGCCGAACGATGGGCCGGCTTCGCCGGCCCCTCTCTACATAGTATTCGTTCGGCTACGCCGAACAATGGGCCAGCTTCGACGGCCCCTCTCTCTACGTGGTATTCGTTCGGCTCCACCGAACGAAGGGCCGGCTTTGCCGACCCCCCTGTCTCTACGTAGTATTCGTTCGGCTACGCCGAATGATGGGCTGGCTTCGCCGACCCCCTCTCTCTACGTAGTATTCGTTTGGTTCCGCCGAAACATGGGCCTGCTTCGCCGACCCCCTCTCTTTACGTAGTATTCGTTCGGCTACGCCGAACGATGAGCCAGCTTCGCCGACCCCCTCTCTTTACGTAGTATTCGTTCGGCTCCGCCAAACGATGGGCCTGCTTCGTCGGCCTTCCTCTCTCTACCTAGTATTCGTTCGGCTCCGCCAAACGATGGGCCTGCTTCGTAGGCCTTCCTCTCTCTACCTAATATTCGTTCGGCTCCGCCGAACGATGGAGCCGGCTTCGCCGGCCCCCCTCTCTACGTAGTATTCGTTCGGCTTCGCCGAACGATGGGCCAGCTTCGCCGGCCCCCTCTCTCTACGTAGTATTCGTTCGGCTTCGCCGAACGATGGGCCAACTTCGCCGGCCTTCCTCTCTCTACGTAGTATTCGTTCGGCTCCGCCGAACGAGGGGCCGGCTTCGCCGGCCCCCCTCTCTACATAGTATTCGTTCGGCTCCGCCGAACGATGGGCCGGCTTCGCCGGCCCCCTCTCTCTACCTAGTATTCGTTCGGCTCCGCCGAACGATGGGCCGGCTTCGCCGCCCCCCCTCTCTCTACGTAGTATTCGTTCGGCTCCGCCGAACGATGGGCCGGCTTCGCCGGCCTTCCTCTCTATACGTAGTATTCGTTCGGCTTCGCCGAACGATGGACCGGCTTCGCCGGCCTTTTTCCCTCTACCTAGTATTCGTTCGGCTCCGCCGAACGATGGGCCGGCTTCGCCGACCCCCCTCTCTCTACGTAGTATTCGCTCGGCTTCGCCGAACGATGGGCCGGCTTCGCCGGCCCCTCTCTCTCTACGTAGTATTCGCTTGGCTTCGCCGAACGATCGGCCGGCTTCGCCGACTCCCCTCTCTAGACATAGTATTCGTTCGGCTGCGCCGAACGATGGGCCGGCTTCGCCGACCCCTCTCTACGTAGTATTCGTTTGGCTCTGCCGAACGATGGGCCGGCTTCGCCGACCCCCCTCCCTCTACGTAGTATTCGTTTGGCTCCGGAGAACGATGGGCCGGCTTCGCCGACCTCTCTCCCTCTACGTAGTATTTGTTTGGCTCCGCCGAATGATTGGCCGGCTTCGCCGACCTCTCTCCCTCTACGTAGTATTCGTCCGGCTCCGCCGAACGATGGACCGACTTCGCCGACCCCCCTCTCTCTACGTAGTATTCGCTCGGCTTCGCCGGACGATGGGCCGGCTTCGCCGGCCTTTCTCTCTACGTAGTATTCGTTCGGCTTCGCCAAACGATGGGCCGGCTTCGCCCCCTCTCCTACGTGGTGTTCGTTCGGCTTCGCCGAACGGTGGGCCGGCTTCGCCGGCCACTCTACGCGTAGTATTCGTTCGGCTCCGCCGAAAGATGGGCCGGCTTCACCGGCCTCTCTCCCTCTACGTAGTATTCGTTCGGCTTGGCCGAACGATGGGCCGGCTTCGCCGACCCCTCTCTCTACGTAGTATTCGTTCGGCTTTGCCGAACGATGGGCCAACTTCGCCGGCCCCTCTCTCTACGTAGTATTCGTTCGGCTTCGCCGAACGATGGGCCAGCTTCGCCGACCCTCTCTCTACGTAGTATTCGTTCGGCTCCGCCGAACGATGGGCCAGCTTCGCCGGCCCCCTCTCTCTACATAGTATTCGTTCGGCTCCGCCGAACGATGGGCCAGCTTCGCCGACCCCTCTCTACGTAGTATTCTTTCGGCTTTGCCGAACGACTGGCTGGCTTCGCCGACCCCCCTCTCTTTACATAGTATTCGTTCGGCTCCGCCGAAAGATGGGCCGGCTTCGCCGACCCCACTCTCTACGTAGTATTCTTTCGGCTTCGCCGAACGATGGGCCGGCTTCGCTGACCCCCTCTCTCTACATAGTATTCGTTCGGCTGCGCCGAACGATGGGCCGGCTTCGCCGACCCCACTCTCTACGTAGTATTTGTTCGGCTTCGCCGAACGATGGGCCGGCTCCGCCGACCCCCCTCTCTCTACGTAGTATTCATCCGGCTGCGCCAAACGATGGGCCGGCTTTGCCGGCCTTCCTCCCTCTACATAGTATTCGTTCGGCTCCGCCGAACGATGGGCCGGCTTCGCCGGCCCCTCTCTCTCTACGTAGTATTCGTTCGGCTCCGCCGAACGATGGGCCGGCTTGGCCGGCCCCTCTCTCTCTACGTAGTATTCGTTCGGCTCCGCCGAACGATGGGCCGGCTTAGCCGGCCCCTCTCTCTCTACGTAGTATTCGTTCGGCTTCCGCCGAACGATGAACCGCTTCGCCGGCCTTCCTCTCTACGTAGTATTCGTTCGGCTTCGCCGAACGATGGGCCGGCTTCGCCGACCCCTCTCTCTACGTAGTATTCGTTCGGCTTCGCCGAACGATCGCCCGGCTTCGCCGCCCTTCCTCCCTACGTAGTCTTCGTTCGGCTTCGCCGAACGATGGGCCGGCTTCGCCGCCCCCCTCCCTCTACGTAGTGTTCGTTCGGCTCCGCAGAACGATGGGCCGGCTTCGCCGACACCCCTCTCTACATAGTATTCGTTCGGCTCCGCCGAACGATGGGCCGGCTTCGCCGACCCCCCTCTCTACATAGTATTCGTTCGGCTCGGCCGAACGATGGGCCGGCTTCGCCGACCCCACTCTCTCTACGTAGTGTTCGTTCGGCTTCGCCGAACGATGGAGCCAACTTCGCCGGCCTTCCTCTCTCTACGTAGTATTCTTTCGGCTACGCCGAACGATGGGCCGGCTTCGCCGACCCCCCTCTCTACGTAGTATCCGTTCGGCTTCGCCGAACGATGGGCCGGCTTCGCCGGCCTTCCCCTCTCTACCTAGTATTCGTTCGGCTGCGCCGAACGATGGGCCGGCTTCGCCGACTCCCTCTCTACGTTTTGTTCGTTCGGCTTCGCCGAACGATGGGCCGGCTTCGCAGACCCCCTCTCTCTACCTAGTATTCGTTCGGCTTCGCCGAACGATGGGCCAACTTCGCCGGCCTTTCTCTCTCTACGTAGTATTCGTCCGGCTTCGACGAACGATGAACCAGCTTCGCGGACCCCCCTCTCTCTACGTAGTATTCGTTCGGCTTCGCCAAACGATGGCCCGGCTTCGCCGGCCCCCCTCTCTCTACGTAGTATTCGTTCGGCTTCGCCGAACGATGGGCCGGCTTCGCCGACCCCCTCTCTCTACGTAGTATTCGTTCGGCTCCGCCGAACGATGGGCCGGCTTCGCCGACCCCCTCTCTCTACGTAGTATTCGTTCGGCTTCGCCGAACGATGGGCCGGCTTCGCCGGCCTTCCTCTCTCTACGTAGTATTCGTTCGGCTCCGCCGAACGATGGGCCGGCTTCGCCGACCCCCTCTCTCTACGTAGTATCCGTTCGGCTTCGCCGAACGATGGGCCGGCTTCGCCGGCCCCCCTCTCTCTACGTAGTAATCGTTCGGCTTCGCCGAACGATGGGCCGGCTTTGCCGGCCCCCCTCTCTCTACATAGTATTCGTTCGGCTTCGCCGAACGATGGGCTGGCTTCGCCGGCCTTCCTCTCTCTACGTAGTATTCGTTCGGCTCCGCCGACCCCCTCTCTCTACGTAGTATTCGTTCGGCTTCGCCGAACGATGGGCCGGCTTCGCCGGCCCCCCTCTCTCTACATAGTATTCGTTCGGCTTCGCCGAACGACGGACCAACTTCGCCGGCCCCCTCTCTACGTAGTATTCGTTCGGCTCCGCCGAACGATGGGCCGGCTTCGCCGACCCCCTCTCTACGTGGTATTCGTTCGCTTTCGTCGAACGATGGGCCGGCTTAGCCGACCCTCCTCCCTCTACGTAGCATTCGTTCGTCTCCTTCGAACGATGGGCCGGCTTCGCCGACCCCCTCTCTACGTGGTATTCGTTCGCTTTCGTCGAACGATGGGCCAGCTTTGCCGAGTCCCTCTCTCTACGTGGTATTCGTTCGGCTTCGCCGAACAATGGGCCGGCTTCGCCGGTCCCCCTCTCTCTACTCAGTATTCGTTCGGCTTCGCCGAACGATGGGCCGGCTTCGCCGACCCCCTCTCTCTACGTAGCATTCGTTCGACTTCGCCGAACGATTGGCCGGCTTCGCCGACCCCCCTCTCTACATAGTATTCATTCGGCTTCGCCGAACGATGGGCCAGCTTCGCCGGCCTTCCTCTCTCTACATAGTATTCATTCGGCTTCTCCAAACGATGGGCCGGCTTCGCCGACCCCCCTCTCTCTACGTAGTATTCATTCGGCTTCGCCGAACGATGGGCCGGCTTCGCCGGCCCCCTCTCTACGTAGTATTCGTTCGGCTTTGCAGAACGATGGGTCGGCTTCGACGACCCCCTCTCTACGTAGTATTCATGCGGCTCCACCAAACGATGGCCCGGCTTCGCCGACCCCCTCTCTCTACGTAGTATTCGTTCGGCTTCGCCGAACGATGGGCCGGCTTTGCCGACCCCCTCTCTCTACGTAGTATTCGTTCGGTTTCCCCGAACGAAGGGCCGGCTTCGCCGACCCCTCTCTCTACGTAGTATTCGTTCGGCTTCGCCGAACGATGGGCCGGCTTCGCCGACCCCCTCTCTACGTAGTATTCGTTCGGCTCCGCCGAACGATGGGCCGGCTTCGCCGACCCCTCTCTACGTAGTATTCGTTCGGCTTCGCCGAACGATGGGCCGGCTTCGCCGGCCTTCCTCTCTACGTAGTATTCGTTCGGCTACGCCGAACGAAGAGCCGGCTCCGCCGACCCCCTCTCTACGTAGTATTCGTTCGGCTTCGCCGAACGATGGGCCGGCTTCGCCGGCCTTCCTCTCTCTACGTAGTATTCGTTCGGCTCCGCCGCACAATGAGCCGGCTTCGCCGACCCCCTCTCTCTACATAGTATTCGTTCGGCTCCGCCGAACGATGGGCCGGCTTCGCCGACCCCCTCTCTCTACATAGTATTCGTTCGGCTTCGCCGAACGATGCTACGGCTTCGCCGACCCCCTCTCTCTACGTAGTATTCGTTCGGCTTCGCCGAACGATGGGCCGGCTTCGCCGACTTCTCTCTACGTAGTATTCGTTCGGCTACGCCGAACGATGGGCCGGCTTCGCCGGCCCCCTCTACGTAGTATTCGTTCAGCTACGCCGAACGATGGGCCGGCTTCGCCGACCCCCTCTCTCTACGTAGTATTCGTTCGGCTCCGCCGTACCACGGGCCAGCTTCGCCGGCCCCTCTCTCTACGTAGTATTCGTTCGGCTTCGCCGAACGATGGGCCAACTTCGCCGACCCCCTCTCTACGTAGTATTCGTTCGGCTTCGCCGAACGATGGGCCGGCTTCGCCGGCCCCTCTCTCTACATAGTATTCGTTCGGCTCCGCCGAACGATGAGCCAGCTTCGCCGGCCCCCTCTCTACGTAGTATTCGTTCGGCTACGCCGAACGATGGGCCGGCTTCGCCGACCCTCTCTCTACGTAGTATCTCGTTCGGCTTCGCCGAACGATGGGCCAACTTCGCCGGCCTTCCTCTCTCTACGTAGTATTCTTCCAGCTACGCCGAACGATGGGCCGGCTTCGCCGGCCTTTCTCTCTCTACGTAGTATTCGTTCGGCTACGCCGAACGATGGGCCGGCTTCGCTGGCCCCCTCTCTCTACATAGTATTCGTTCGGCTGCGCCGCGCGATGGGCCGGCTTCGCCGACCCTCTCTCTACGTAGTATTCGTTCGGCTTCGCCGAACGATGATGAGCCAGCTTCGCCGGCCTTCCTCTCTCTACGTAGTATTCGTTCGGCTTCGCCGACCGATTGGCCGGCTTCGCCGACCCCCTCTCTACGTAGTATTCGTTCGGCTTCGCCGAACGATAGGCCGGCGTCGCCGACCTCTCTCTACGTAGTATTCGTTCGGCTTCGCCGAACTGATGGGCCAGCTTCGCCGGCCCTCTCTCTACGTAGTATTCGTTCGGCTTCGCCGAACGATGGGCCGCTTCGCCGACCCCCTCTCTCTACCTAGTATTCGTTCCGCTTCGCCGAACCACGGGCCGGGTTCGCCGGCCCTCCTCCTTCTACGTAGTATTCGTTCGGGTTCGCCGCACGATGGGCCGGCTTCGCCGACTCCCCTCTCTCTACGTAGTATTCGTTCGGCTTCGCCGAACGATGAGCCAGCTTCGCCGACCTTCCCTCTCTCTACGTAGTATTCGTTCGGCTTTGCCGAACGATGGCCCGGCTTCGCCGACCACTTCTCTCTACGTAGTATTCGTTCGGCTTAGCCAAACGATGGGCCGGCTTCGCCGGCCTTCCTCTCTCTACGTAGTATTCGTTCGGCGCCGCCGAACAATGGGCCGGCTTCGCCGACCCCCTCCCTCTACGTAGTATTCGTTCGGCTTCGCCGAACGATGGCCCGGCTTTGCCGGCTACTCTCCCTGTAGTATTCGTTCAGCTTCGCTAAACGATTAGCCGGCTTCGCCGACCCCCTCCCTCTACGTAGTATTCGTTAGGCTTCGCCGAAGGATGGGCCGGCGCTTCGCCGGCCTTCCTCTCTACATAGTATTCGTTCGGCTCCGCCGAACGATGGGCCGGCTTCGCCGACCCCCTCCGCTTAGCACTCTACGTAGTATTCGTTCGGCTGCGCCAAACGATGGGCCGGCTTCGCCGACCTTCGTCTCTCTACATAGTACTCGTTCGGCTCCGCCAAACGATGGGCCGGCTTCGCCGACCTTCCTCTCTCTACATAGTACTCGTTCGGCTCCGCCAAACGATGGGCCAGCTTCGCCGACCATCCTCTCTCTACATAGTACTCGTTCGGCTCCGCCGAACGAAGGGCCGGCTTCGCCGACCTTCCTCTCTACTTAGTATTCGTTCGGCTTCGCCGAACGATGAGCCAGCTTCGCCGACCCTCTCTCTACGTAGTATTCGTTCGGCTTCGCCGAACGATGGGCCGGCTTCGCCGGCCCCTCTCTCTACGTAGTATTCGTTCGGCTCCGCCGAACGATGGGCCAGCTTCGCCGACCCCTCTCTCTACGTAGTATTCGTTCGGCTCCGCCGAACGATGGGCCGGCTTCGCCGACCCTCTCTCTACGTAGTATTCGTTCGGCTTCGCCGAACGATGACCGGCTTCGCCGACCCCCTCTCTCTACGTAGTATCCGTTCGGCTTCGCCGAACGATAGGCCGGCTTCGCCGGCCTTCCTCTCTCTACGTAGTATTCGTTCGGCTTCGCCGAACGATGAGCCGGCTTCGCCGGCCCCCCTCTCTCTACGTAGTATTCGTTCGGCTTCGTTGAACGATGGGCCGGCTTCGCCGGCCCCCCTCTCTCTACATAGTATTCGTTCGGCTCCGCCGAACGATGGGCCGGCTTCGCCGGCCTTCCTCTCTCTACGTAGTATTCGTTCGGCTCCGCCGGAACGATGGAGCCAACTTCGCCGGCCTTCCTCTCTACGTAGTATTCGTTCGGCTCCGCCGACCGATGGGCCGGCTTCGCCGACCCCCCTCCCTCTCCATAGTATTCGTTCGGCTTCGCTGACCGATGGGCCGGCCAGCCGGCCCCCCTTCCTCTACGTAGTATTCGTTCGGCTTCGCCGAACGATGGGCCGGCTTCGCCGACCCCTCTCTCTCTACGTAGTATTCGTTCGGCTTCGCCGAACGATGGGCCGGCTTCGCCGACCCCCCTCTCTCTACATAGTATTCGTTCGGCTTCGCCGAAGGATGGGCCGGCTTCGCCGGCCTTCCTCTCTCTACGTAGTAATCTTTCAGCTTCGCCGACTCCCCCTCTCTACGTAGTATTCGTTCGGCTCCGCCGAACGAAGGGCCAACTTCGCCGACCCCTCTCTCTACGTAGTATTCGTTCGGCTCCGCCGAACGATGGGCCGGCTTCGCCGACCCGCCGGCCCCCCTCTCTCTACATAGTATTCGTTCGGCTCCGCCGAACGATGGGCCAGCTTCGCCGGCCCCTCTCTCTCTACGTAATATGCGTTCGGCTCCGCCGTACGATGGGCCGGCTTCGCCGGCCACCCTCCCTCTACGTAATATTCATTCGGCTTGGCCGAACAATGGGCCGGCTTTGCCGACTCCCCCCTCTCTACGTAGTATTCCTTCGGCTTCGCTGAACGATGAGCCGGCTTCGCCGGCCCCCTCTCTACGTAGTATTCGTTCGGCTTCGCCGAACGATGGGCCGGCTTCGCCGACCCCCTCTCTCTACGTAGTATTCGTTCGGCTCCGCCGAACGATGGGCCAGCTTCGCCGGCCCCTCTCTCTACATAGTATTCGTTCGGCTCCGCCGAACGATGGGCCGGCTTCGCCGACCCCTCTCTACGTAGTATTCGTTCGGATCCACCGAACGATGGGCCGGCTTTGCCGGCCCCCCTCTCTACGTAGTATTCGTTCGGCTCCGCCGAACGATGGGCCGGCTCCGCCGGCCCCCCTCTCTCTACATAGTATTCGTTCGGCTCCGCCGAACGATGGGCCGGCTTCGCCGGTCTTCCTCTCTCTACGTAGTATTCGTTCGGCTTCGCCGAACGATCGGCCGGCTTCGCCGACCCCTCTCTCTACGGAGTATTCGTTCGGCTCCGCCGAACGATGGGCCGGCTTCGCCAACCTTCCTCTCTCTACATAGTATTCGTTCGGCTTCGCCGAACGATGGGCCAACTTCGCCGACCCTCTCTCTACGTAGTATTCGTTCGGCTTCGCCGAACGATGGGCCAGCTTCGCCGGTCCCCTCTCTCTACGTAGTATTCGTTCGGCTTCGCCGAACGATGGGCCGGCTTCGCCGACCCTCTCTCTACGTAGTATTCGTTCGGCTTCGCCGAACGATGGGCCGGCTTCGCCGACCCCCTCTCTCCCTAGTTTTCGTTCGGCTTCGCCGAACGATGGGCCAGCTTCGCCGGCCTTCCTCGCTCTACGTAGTGTTCGTTCGGCTCCGCCGAACGATGGGCCGGCTTCGCCGGCCTCCCTCTCTACGTAGTATTCGTTCGGCTTCGCCGAACGATGGGCCAACTTCGCCGGCCTTCCTCTCTCTACGTAGTATTCGTTCGGCTCCGCCGAACGATGGGCCGGCTTCGCCGGCCCCTCTCTACGTAGTATTCGTTCGGCTTGGCCGACCGCTGGGCCGGCTTCGCCGACCCCCTCTCTCTACATAGTATTCGTTCGGCTCCGCCGAACGATGGGCCGGCTTCGCCGGCCCCCCCTCTCTCTACATAGTATTCGTTCGGCTCCGCCGAACGATGGGCCAGCTTCGCCGACCCCCTCTCTCTACGTAGTATTCGTTCGGCTCCGCCGAACGGTGGGCCGGCTCCGCCGACCCCCTCTCTCTACGTAGTATTCGTTCGGCTCCGCCGAAAGATGGGCCTGCTTCGTCGGCCTTCCTCTCTCTACTAGTATTCGTTCGGCTCCGCCGAACGATGGGCCGGCTTCGCCGACCCCATTTTTTCTACGTAGTATTCGTTCGGCTTCGCCAAACGATGGGCTGGTTTAGCCGACCCCCTCTCTTCACGTAGTGTTCGTTCGGTTCCGCCGAACCATGGGCCTGCTTCGCCGACCCCCCTGTCTCTACGTAGTATTCGTTCGGCTCCACCGAACGATGGGCCGGCTTGGCCGACCCCCCTCCTCTTTCACTCTACGTAGTATTCGTTCGGCTTCGCCAAACGATGGGCTGGTTTAGCCGACCCCCCTTTCTCTACATAGTATTCGTTCGGCTCCACCGAACGATGGGCTGGTTTAGCCGACCCCCTCTCTCTACGTAGTACTCGTTCGGCTCCGCCGAACGATGGGCTGGCTTCGCCAACCCCCTCTCTCTACGTAGTATTCGTTCGGCTCCGCCGAACGATGAGCCGGTTTCGCCGGCCTTCCCCTCTCTACGAAGTATTTGTTCGGCTCTGCCGAACGATAGGCCGGCTTCGCCGACCCTCCTCTCTCAACATAGTACTCGTTCGACTTCGCCGAACGAAGGGCCGGCTTCGCCGGTCCCCCTCTCTCTACTCAGTATTCGTTCGGCTTCGCCGAACGATGGGCCGGCTTCGCCGACCCCCTCTCTCAACATAGTACTCGTTCGACTTCGCCGAACGAAGGGCCGGCTTCGCCGGCCCCCTCCCTCTCTACATAGTATTCGTTCGGCTCCGCCGAACGATGGGCCGGCTTCGCCGGCCCCTCTCTCTACGTAGTATTCGCTCGGCTTCGCCGAACGATGGGCCGGCTTCGCCGGCCCCTCTCTCTCTACGTAGTATTCGCTTGGCTTCGCCGAACGATGAGCCAGCTTCGCCGACCTTCCTCTCTACGTAGTATTCGTTCGGCTCCGCCGAACGATGGGCCGGCTTCGCCGGCCTTCCTCTCTCTACGTAGTATTCGTTCGGCTTCGCCGAACGATGGGCCGGCTTCGCCGGCCCTCTCTACGTAGTATTCGTTCGGCTCCGCCGAACGATGGGCCGGCTTCGCCGACCCCCCTCTCTCTACGTAGTATTCGTTCGGCTTCGCCGAACGATGAGCCGGCTTCGCCGGCCTTCCTCTCTCTACGTAGTATTTGTTCGGCTCCGCCGAACGATGAGCCGGCTTCGCCGACCCCCCTCTCTCTACGTAGTATTTGTTCGGCTTCGCCGAACGATGGGCCGGCTTCGCCGGCCTTCCTCTCTACCTAGTATTCGTTCGGCTTCGCCGAACGATGGGCCGGCTTCGCCGGCCTTTCTCTCTCTACCTAGTATTTGTTCGGCTTCGCCGAACGATGGGCCAGCTTCGCCGGCCTTCCTCGCTCTACGTAGTATTTGTTCGGCTCCGCCGAACGATGGGCCGGCTTCGCCGCCCCCCTCTCTCTACGTAGTATTCGTTCGGCTCCGCCGAACGATGGGCCGGCTTCGCCGACCCCCTCCCTCTACGAAGTATTTGTTCGGCTCCGCCGAACGATGGGCCGGCTTCGCCGACCCCCCTCTCTCTACGTTGTATTCGTTTGGCTTCGCCGAACGATGGCCCGGCTTCGCCGACCCCCCTCTCTCTTTGTATTCGTTCGGCTTCGCCGGCCTTCCTCTCTCTACGTAGTATTCGTTCGGCTTCGCCGAACGATGAGCCGGCTTCGCCGGCCCTCTCTCTACGTAGTATTCGTTCGGCTCCGCCGAACGATGGGCCGGCTTCGCCGACCCCTCTCTCTACGTAGTATTCGTTCGGCTTCGCCGAACGATGGGCCAGCTTCGCCGGCCTTCCTCTCTACGTAGTATTCGTTCGGCTCCGCCGAACGATGGGCCAGCTTCGCCGGCCCCCTCTCTACGTAGTATTCGTTCGGCTTCGCCGAACGATGGGCCAACTTCGCCGGCCCTCCTCTCTACGTAGTATTCGTTCGGCTTCGCCGAACGATGGGCCGGCTTCGCCGACCCCTCTCTCTACGTAGTATTCGTTCGGCTTCGCCGAACGATGGGCCAGCTTCGCCGACCCTCTCTCTACGTAGTATTCGTTCGGCTTCGCCGAACGATGGGCCGGCTTCGCCGGCCCCTCTCTACGTAGTATTCGTTCGGCTTCGCCGAACGATGGGCCGGCTCCGCCGGCCCCCCTTTGCTTAGTACTCTTTCGACTTCGCCGAACAATGGGCCGGCTTTGCCGACCGTCCTCTCTCTACGTAGTTTTCGTGCGACTTCGCCGAACGATGGGCCGGCTTCGCCGGCCTTCCTCTCTCTACGTAGTATTCATTCGGCTCCGCCGAACGATGGGCCCTTCGCCGACCCCTCTCTCTACGTAGTATTCGTTCGGCTTCGCCGAACGATGGGCCGGCTTCGCCGGCCTTCCTCTCTCTACGTAGTATTCGTTCGGCTTCAGCCAGCCGAACGATGGGCCGGCTTCGCCGACCCCTCTCTCTACGTAGTATTCGTTCGGCTTCGCCAAACGATGAGCCGGCTCCGCCAACCTCCCTCTCTCTACGTAGTATTCGTTCGGCTTCGCCGAACGATGGCCCGGCTTCGCCCACCTCCCTCTCTCTACGTAGTATTTGTTCGACTTCGCCGAACGATGGGCCGGCTTCGCCGACCCCTCTCTCTCTACATAGTCTTGGTTCGGCTCCGCCGAACGATGGGCCGGCTTCGCCGACCCCCTCTACGTAGTATTCGTTCGGCTCCGCCAAACGATGGGCCGGCTTCGCCGGCCTTCCTCTCTCTACGTAGTATTTGTTCGGCTTCGCCGAACGATGGGCCGGCTTCGCCGACCCCCCTCTACGTAGTATTCGTTCGGCTCCACCGAACGATGGGCCGGCTTCGCCGACCCCCTCTCTCTACATAGTATTCGTTCGGCTCCGCCGAACGATGGGCCGGCTTCGCCGACCCCCTCTCTCTACGTAGTATTCGTTCGGCTTCGCCGAACGATGGGCCGGCTTCGCCGGCCTTCCTCTCTCTACGTAGTATTCGTTCGGCTCCGCCGAACGATGGGCCGGCTTCGCCGACCCCCTCTCTCTACGTAGTATTCGTTCGGCTCCGCCGAACGATGGGCCGGCTTCGCCGACCCCCTCTCTCTACGTAGTATTCGTTCGGCTTCGCCGAACGATGGGCCGGCTTCGCCGGCCTTCCTCTCTCTACGTAGTATTCGTTCGGCTTCGCCGAACGATGGGCCGGCTTCGCCGACCCCCTCTCTCTACGTAGTATTCGTTCGGCTTCGCCGAACGATGGGCCGGCTTCGCCGGCCTTCCTCTCTCTACGTAGTATTCGTTCGGCTTCGCCGAACGATGGGCCGGCTTCGCCGGCCCCCCTCTCTCTACATAGTATTCGTTCGGCTCCGCCGAACGATGGGCCGGCTTCGCCGACCCCCTCTCTCTACGTAGTATTCGTTCGGCTTCGCCGAACGATGGGCCGGCTTCGCCGACCCCCTCTCTCTACATAGTATTCGTTCGGCTCCGCCGAACGATGGGCTAGCTTCGGCAACCCCCTCTCTCTACGTAGTATTCGTTCGGCTTCGCCGAACGATGGACTGGCTTCGCCGACCCCCCTCTCTACATAGTATTCGTTCGGCTCCGCCGAACGATGAGCCGGCTTCGCCGACCCCCTCTCTCTACGTAGTATTCGTTCGGCTTCGCCGAACGATGGGCCGGCTTCGCCGGCCTTCCTCTCTCTACGTAGTATTCGTTCGGCTCCGCCGAACGATGGGCCGGCTTCGCCGACCCCCTCTCTCTACGTAGTATTCGTTCGGCTTCGCCGAACGATGGGCCGGCTTCGCCGGTCCCCCTCTCTCTACATAGTATTCGTTCGGCTCCGCCGAACGATGGGCCGGCTTCGCCGACCCCCTCTCTCTACGTAGTATTCGTTCGGCTTCGCCGAACGATGGGCCGGCTTCGCCGACCCCCTCTCTACGTAGTATTCGTTCCCCTCCGCCGAACGATGGGCTGGCTTCGCCGACCCCCCTCTCTCTACGTAGTATTCGTTCGGCTCCGCCGAACGATGAGCCGGCTTCGCCGGCCTTCCTCTCTCTACGTAGTATTCGTTCGGCTTCGCCGAACGATGGGCCGGCTTCGCCGGCCTTCCTCTCTCTACGTAGTATTCGTTCGGCTTCGCCGAGCGATGGGCCGGCTTCGCCGGCCTTCCTCTCTCTACGTAGTATTCATTCGGCTAAGCCGAACGATGGGCCGGCTTCGCCGGCCTTCCTCTCTCTACGTAGTATTCGTTCGGCTCCGCCGAACGATGGGCCGGCTCCGCCGACCCCCTCTCTACGTAGTATTCGTTCGGCTTCGCCGAACGATGGGCCGGCTTCGCCGGTCCCCCTCTCTCTACATAGTATTCGTTCGGCTCCGCCGAACGATGGGCCGGCTTCGCCGACCCCCTCTCTCTACGTAGTATTCGTTCGGCTTCACCGAACGATGGGCCGGCTTCGCCGGCCTTCCTCTCTCTGCCTAGTATTCGTTCGTCTTCGCCGAACGATGGGCCGGCTTCGCCGACCCCCTCTCTCTACGTAGTATTCGTTCGGCTTCGCCGAACGATGGGCCGGCTTCGCCGGCCTTCCTCTCTCTGCCTAGTATTCGTTCGGCTCCGCCGAACGATGGGCCGGCTTCGCCGACCCCACTCTCTCTACGTAGTGTTCGTTCGGCTCCGCCGAAGGATGGGCCGGCTTCGCCGGCCTTCCTCTCTCTACGTAGTATTTGTTCGGCTCCGCCGAACGAAGGGCCGGCTTCGCCGACTCCCCTCTCTCTACATAGTACTCGTTCGGCTCCGCCAAACGATGGGCCAGCTTCGCCGACCATCCTCTCTCTACATAGTACTCGTTCGGCTCCGCCGAACGATGGGCCGACTTCGCCGACCTTCCTCTCTCTACGTAGTATTCGCTTGGCTTCGCCGAACGATCGGCCGGCTTCGCCGACTCCCCTCTCTAGACATAGTATTCGTTCGGCTGCGCCGAACGATGGGCCGGCTTCGCCGACCTTCCTCTCTCTACATAGTATTCGTTCGGCTCCGCCGAACGATGGGCCGGCTTCGCCGACCCCACTCTACGTAGTATTCGTTCGGCTTCGCCGAACGATGGGCCGGCTTCGCCGGCCTTCCTCTCTCTACGTAGTATTCGTTCGGCTCCGCCGAACGATGGGCCGGCTTCGCCGACCCCCTCTCTCTACGTAGTATTCGTTCGGCTTCGCCGAACGATGGGCCGGCTTCGCCGGCCTTCCTCTCTCTACGTAGTATTCGTTCGGCTCCGCCGAACGATGGGCCGGCTTCGCCGGCCTTCCTCTCTCTACGTAGTATTCGTTCGGCTCCGCCGAACGATGGGCCGGCTTCGCCGACCCCCCTCTCTCTACATAGTATTCGTTCGGCTCCGCCGAACGATGGGCCGGCTTCGCCGGCCTTCCTCTCTCTACGTAGTATTCGTTCGGCTCCGCCGAACGATGGGCCGGCTTCGCCGACCCCCCTCTCTCTACATAGTATTCGTTCGGCTCCGCCGAACGATGGGCCGGCTTCGCCGACTCCCCTCTCTCTACATAGTATTCGTTCGGCTCCGCCGAACGATGGGCCGGCTTCGCCGGCCTTCCTCTCTCTACGTAGTATTCGTTCGGCTCCGCCGAACGATGGGCCGGCTTCGCCGACCCCCTCTCTCTACGTAGTATTCGTTCGGCTCCGCCGAACGATGGGCCGGCTCCGCCGACCCCCTCTCTACGTAGTATTCGTTCGGCTTCGCCGAACGATGGGCCGGCTTCTCCGGTCCCCCTCTCTCTACATAGTATTCGTTCGGCTCCGCCGCACGATGAGCCGGCTTCGCCGACCCCCCTCTCTCTACGTAGTATTCGTTCGGCTTCACCGAACGATGGGCCGGCTTCGCCGGCCTTCCTCTCTCTGCCTAGTATTCGTTCGTCTTCGCCGAACGATGGGCCGGCTTCGCCGACCCCCTCTCTCTACGTAGTATTCGTTCGGCTTCGCCGAACGATGGGCCGGCTTCGCCGGCCTTCCTCTCTACGTAGTATTCGTTCGGCTCCGCCGAACGATGGGCCGGCTTCGCCGGCCTTCCTCTCTCTACGTAGTATTCGTTCGGCTCCGCCGAACGATGGGCCGGCTTCGCCGGCCTTCCTCTCTCTACGTAGTATTCGTTCGGCTCCGCCGAACGATGGGCCGGCTTCGCCGACTCCCCTCTCTCTACATAGTATTCGTTCGGCTCCGCCGAACGATGGGCCGGCTTCGCCGGCCTTCCTCTCTCTACGTAGTATTCGTTCGGCTCCGCCGCACGATGGGCCGGCTTCGCCGGCCACCCTCCGCTTAGCACTCTCTACGTAGTATTCGTTCGGCTTCGCCGAACGATGGGCCGGCTTCGCCGGTCCCCCTCTCTCTACATAGTATTCGTTCGGCTCCGCCGAACGATGGGCCGGCTTCGCCGACACCCCTCTCTCTACGTAGTATTCGTTCGGCTTCACCGAACGATGGGCCGGCTTCGCCGGCCTTCCTCTCTCTGCCTAGTATTCGTTCGTCTTCGCCGAACGATGGGCCGGCTTCGCCGACCCCCTCTCTCTACGTAGTATTCGTTCGGCTTCGCCGAACGATGGGCCGGCTTCGCCGGCCTTCCTCTCTCTGCCTAGTATTCGTTCGGCTCCGCCGGACGATGGGCCGGCTTCGCCGACTCCCCTCTCTCTACATAGTATTCGTTCGGCTCCGCCGAACGATGGGCCGGCTTCGCCGGCCCCCCCTCTCTCTACATAGTATTCGTTCGGCTCCGCCGAACGATGGGCCGGCTTCGCCGACCCCCTCTCTCTACGTAGTATTCGTTCGGCTCCGCCGAACGATGGGCCAGCTTCGCCGACCCCCTCTCTCTACGTAGTATTCGTTC
Source organism: Aplectana chamaeleonis (assembly GCA_029168955.1). Taxonomy (NCBI): domain Eukaryota; kingdom Metazoa; phylum Nematoda; class Chromadorea; order Rhabditida; family Cosmocercidae; genus Aplectana; species Aplectana chamaeleonis. The sequence continues at coordinate 117,936 of JAPDOI010001812.1, forward strand.
GGCTCCCCCGAACGATGGGCCGGCTCCGCCGACCCCCTCTCTACGTAGTATTCGTTCGGCTTCGCCGAACGATGGGCCGGCTTCGCCGACCCCCTCTCTCTACATAGTATTCGTTCGGCTCCGCCGGACGATGGGCCGGCTTCGCCGACCCCCTCTCTCTACGTAGTATTCGTTCGGCTTCGCCGAACGATGGGCCGGCTTCGCCGACCCCCTCTCTCTACGTAGTATTCGTTCGGCTTCGCCGAACGATGGGCCGGCTTCGCCGGCCACCCTCCGCTTAGCACTCTCTACGTAGTAGTCGTTCGGCTACCCCGAACGATGGGCCGGCCTTCCTCCCTCTACCTAGTATTCGTTCGGCTCCGCCGAACGATGGGCCGGCTTCGCCGACCCCCCTCTCTCTACGTAGTATTCGTTCGGCTTCGCCAAACGATGGGCCGGCTTCGCCGACCCCCCTCTCTCTACGTAGTATTCGTTCGGCTTCGCCAAACGATGGGCAGGCTTCGCCGGCCACCCTTTGTGTAGTATTCGTTCGGCTCCGCCGACCGACATCGCCGGCCATCTTCCCCGTAGTATTCTTTCGGCTTTTCCAAACGATGGGCCGGCTTCGCTGGCCACCCTTCGTGTAGTATTCGTTGGGCTTGGCCGAACGAAGGGCCGGTTTCGCCGGCTACTCTCCGTGTAGTATTCGTTCGGCGACGCCACTCTGAAACCCCCTAAAGGGTCGTTTATACTCCAGCCGCCGAGCGGCGCCGCTTAGTGCACTTCTGTAATATTGATCATGCGGCGCGGCACGATCGATATTGCACGATTGCACTTCACCGCGCCGCTCGGCGGCGAAAGTATAAACGACGCCTAAAGACTTTCGCCAAGGTACAATACACCTACTCTAATCTTCCGCAAAAATTGAAGACTGGCCCCACATTCGTGTTCAGCACACATAGTAACCCCCTGCACGAAATTTGACCAAACAAATCAGCCTCTAGAGTCGGAAAAGTTCACCATGACACTGCTCACTCGTGTGCGTACGCATCGCCGTCCGAGTGAGTGTCGCGCGCGCGACAAACGCTGAAAGCTCATCACCGCTTAAAAAGAGTCTTCAGCGCTCTATACGAGCAAATGGCTACCGTTTAGGCCAAGAAATTAACGCAGAAAAGTAAGTAATGCTCCAAGACCTGTCAACTTATGGTTAGGTTCGTGGCTTGTTTTCTCAAGAAGAAACATTTAAATCTGAACCGCAGCTGGCGCGGGCGATTTAAATCTCACCAGCGGCTGGCTGACAATTACCAGCCAGACGCCGCTGAGATTTGAACCGCCGCGCCAGCCGTGGTTTGAATTCAAATGTTTTTTTTTGGGAGGGGGGAATCAAGCCACGGACCTAACTATACTTGAACGCAGGGATGTCGCGTCGCAGCCAAATTAGTCGCGCGCGACGATCACCGACCGCGGCCCAGCACGCATGGGTGAGCAATGTCCCCCCGCCATGAATCGACCGCCCGCGTGCCAACACCCCAGCGCTGCCATTTTGCAAGAAAAAACTGTAGTAGTACCATCACAAAAGCCAGGAAAAAAAACAGCCAGGAAAAAATTTACGGCTGAGTTTTGATTACGGTGCTCGAACCATTTTTCTCTGTGTTTCGGTTACTGTTACGGTAGTTGGGGCAAAGTATCAGAATTCAGTCGAAATTTCTAATCAGGGATTATTCGGTGTGCTGAATACAATGCTGATGTCCATTTGTCGAGGGGGGGGGTCGCAGAAAGTTTTCAATTTTTTCCAAAATTGTGGTCAACAGCTTCGCTCGCCCAAAATCTTCAAGGTCGTAGCTTTGCCGAAAATTGAAATTGAAAAGTGAAGTTCGAGTGGGTGAAAGTGATAAAAAGACGTCACCACGGGCTGAAGGGACCGATTTCCCTCACAATTTGCGACGATTTTAATACGACATGGCGTGTTTCTTTTTGTGAGCCAGACATTGCTGCCGATAGAAGTGCTTACCCTAATCGCAGGCCGTTCTCTGATTCCACCAAGCATGTTTTGTGATTCAGTTTAAAGCAATGCGCTCGTACGTGCCACACATTTTTACCACAGTCAATTTGCAACGTAAACGAGAAAAAAATAGACGTAAAATGCGTTATTTCGTTCATTCAAACACCACAGTGTTGACTTACGTCCGAATCTAAACGGTGCACTGCAAAAAAAAATCAAATTAGGCGTGAATTAAAGATTCCTATACACATAACTTTCACTTATAAGCTGGTTCCGGAAATTACTCATATATAACATACAAAATAACATACAAAAGGGTAATATAATAATAACACCTAAAAAAATCCTAAAAATTTCGAAAAAAAAAGTGAAACTTAAAGGACGGGCGCGAAAATTGGCTGCGGGCCACGCGTGGGCTTAGCAGATACTCAGCTAAGCGTTCCACGCGGGACCCGCTTTCATTTTCCGGAACCAGCAGGAAAGTGAATGTTATGTGTATAGGATTTCGTGACATTTCCAATTGTTTTCACATTCTGTCACAATATGATCATCATTATGGTCGTTTTAACCATCCCTGTTTTAGTTGGTAGTAGGAGAAGCGGAAAACCTGGTTTCAAAGAAGAGGCAAAATACGTCGGTTCGGAATATAATCCATACATTCGACAGCCTAGACAAATGCATAAATAAAAAGAACGATTCATAAGTAATTGAATGGAATAATGACAGCACATAAATACCCAATTGAAAAAAAACTGCAGGTAAACAACTAAACCGAAACGTACAAAACTATAATGTCTTTTGATGTCACTATACTGTCCATGATATGCCAAAATTACATAAAACATCATGAAATAGATGAATATGTGGAGTCCAGGGGAGCCAGCGACAGCCCGTCGCTGTGCGCAGCACAGCGACGGGCCGTCGCTGCGGCGACGGAGTGTACCAGGGTTACGTCAGTGAAAACTATAACACCCCTCAGCGACCTGTTCCAGCGACGGGCGCACGCAAACTGATCCCGCGGCCGACATTGGCATAGCACCGGTGCTGGTCCCGACACGATTAGTGATAGTTGTCGAAACCTGTCGCTGCAGCGACAGGGAGGTATACCAATGGCCTAACGACTAACGACTTAAAGGCAGGGTTCTCGATAAAATCGGTTGTTGTGCTATCACCGTATGATGGTAGATCTGGCCATCACAAAAGTGAAAATAAGTAAAAAATTGGAGGAAAAACGCTCAGGAGAAAGTTATGGCTTGGTGTCCTCCCGCCCCCAATTATCGAGATTCGGGTAGAAGCCTGTTTTGTCAACTTTTCATTTGCTTCTAAAGTAATTTCTGAACACTTCTGAAGACTGCTGATTATTTAAACAGCAAAATAAATGTCAGATAAGCAAACACTAATGAAAATCGCGTTAATTAGTGGGCCGGCCGACACCGGTAATTAGCCGTTATACTTTGTTTTCGAGCGTTTTTTCCCGCGAATTTCCGGGTTTTTTCACTAACTTTCACTTTTGTGATGGCCAAATCTACATTCTTATGAAGACAGCTCAAAAGTCGTTTTTATCGCGAACCCTGCCTTTAAACGACTAAAGGGTAACGCCTAAAGACTAACGAATTGAGAAATATTTTTGTGCGCAATCTCGAAATTCGTTAGAAAATCAATTGTCCATCAAATCACGCCCCAACCCAGGGATTACATCAATACTGATACATATTCCCCATGTTGCTTGTTTGGGGTGGATGGTACAGACAGTTAGGCCCGTGACTTGTTTCCTCAAGAAAAAACATAAGAATTTTACTCGCGGGTGGCGGGGGCCGAATAGAGTCCCGCCGCTTTAAGGCGCGGCAGCGTGCAATGGTGGAGAATCGATCGTGCGGCGCCGCATGATCGATAGTACTCCATTGGATGTTGCCGCGCCTTTCAGCGGCGGGACTCTATTCGGCCCCTAAGGGGTCGTTTATACTCGCGCCGTCGAACTACGCGGCGTAGTGCATTTGTATAATATTGATCGCGCGATATGACGGGATTGCACTTCGCCGCGCCGCTCGGCGGCGGAAGTGTAAACGACCCCTAAGCTGATCAGCTGCTCTCTTCTCTCGGCGTGAATCGATTAGTGGGCCGGCGCACGCGACCACCCTCGCCAGCCGCGGATGAAATTTAAATGTTTTCTTTTAAGGAAACGAGCCCGGACCTAACTATAATAATCATAGCCTTCACCATTTATTACTGCTAAAGACACTGCTTCCCAGCTCTGGAACGCCCATATTATGACCCCAACCAAACGTTGCACAAGGTTAGGCACAGTACCTGTGCGACTTCGTGTCGGCCGCGCGACTTCATGGTAGGCTCACTGGACCATTCCTGAAACGGACCGGCTCCAGCGGAAACTTTCACTGATGTATACTTATACTTTCATTAATTTTTACTGAGTTACGCTTACAATTTATACTTTCACTGTCATAGGTGATGAAGACTAAGATAAGCACTAGCGATCTGGGGAACCCTTTGTTTCTATACCACAATAATCTACAATGCGCACGGGTGTGCTTAGCAAATTGAGAACGGAAAACCCGAAAACTCGGTTCTGAAACAGAGAAGTCTTAAAGAAACCCATAATCGTTTTATTCTCAAGAATGTTTTTTAGCAATCCCAATACTAACTGTTTCCGAGCAAATTAATATTCCAGAAAGTCGCTCATAACATTACGCAAGGGTCAGATCTACCTAATTTGGAATTAGATCTCAAATTAGCCAATTGAATATAACAGAACTTAGCAAGGAAGAGTTTTAGTAGTAGCATATGTGAGAAGACGCACAGCGGTTTTCGCTGTGCGTCTTCTCGCATAAAACACCTGCTTCGCAGCAGTCAGTAGCGCACTACATACGAATCAGGGGGTCTACAGGCCGTTTTCCATTCAACCTTTTTCAATGAAGGGAATACTACGCTCAAAAAAACTTTTATGCTTTTCACCGGGTAATCGATAATATCGGGCTGTGCCTGCAGGTCACATTTGCGCACCCACATTACTAGATTTATAACAACTAACGATTAACGACTAACGAGGGTTTTGGCTCGCTAAACGACTAACGAACTACAAAATTTCCATTACGTACAACCCTGGTCGGTATCAGCGAATCAGTTAATTCATTTCCCCAACAAATCATCGTTTCAAATCGCCGGGAGAGCAAGGAAGGACGGCTTGGCTGAATTTGGGCGTTTATAAAACCCGACTGGATGCAGTGATTGCGAAGACTCTTATCATTGCGCTGCACTCGCCTATAGCCTAAACGAGTCGCTACTTCAAACTGGTTACGGGGCATCTCACAGGTGAACACGGCTGTCCCCTCAGTCTCTGACCGCCGCGAGACGAGCAGGGTATTCCATCACCAGGCCATCCATCCGATGGCTTCGCGGCCATGGTGGAGCTTCACCTGCAGTCTCAGACATTCAAGCGCGTCTCGCCTCGCACAAAGACGTGTGTCGCGCACGTACACGGGTATTTGTAGTGTAATTTCGGCGCGCCAAACACACTACGTAGGGTCTTTGTAGTGCGAGATAGGGTCTTTGTCGGGCGACATTGATCCCACTTCACTAGTAAATTTGGCGCGACAAAGATCCTACGTAGGGTCTTTGTAGTGCGAAATAGGGTCAATGTAGTGTCTTTGTAGGGTCACCAGTACTCGAACCTTACTGGCTCCTCAGGTGAACGTAATTAGGGTACATCAATGGTGGGTTTAGGGTTACCGGTCACCTTTGGTTCAAAGCCGTTGCTCAATAAGGTATCTAACCATCGATACTAACTGGCAACCACCCTGATTTCAAACTGGTGCTTCTAAAAATGGTTTATTGAGGGTTGTAAGGAAGATTAAAAGCAACAATTTCAGGTTTCAAAATTTCACTCAATGCTCTTGTGCAGATCAAAACCGGTGAAGATGTCACTTTTTGAACTTCAGAAGATGAAACGTTCAGGCCCAAAGCTTGTACAAGGGTTTTTCGAGGAGCTGAACTCAAACATGATGTCCGTATTTGATTTTTAAAACGACTAAGAGGAGGTTACGATAGATAATGGAGGTTATCTAACCATCGATTCTAACTGGGGACCACCCTGATTACGATTATTAGTAGGTTACGATAGATAATCGAGGTTTAATCCACGTAACCCACTCTTGGTCGTTTAAGAAACCAAATACGGACCTCATGTTCGAGCTCAGCACCACAAAATACACCTGCGCAAGCTTTGGGCTAGAACGTTTCATCTTCTGAAGTTCAAAAAAAACTTTATCGCCGGTTTTCTTCTACACAAGAGCATTGAGTGAACTTTTGACAACTGAAATTGTTGCTTTTTATCTCCCCTACAACCCTCAATAAACCATTTTTGGAAGCACCAATTATAAACCGGGGTAGTACCTTGTGAGTGTTTCCGCTACAGTAGCTGAGCTACCTAACGAAAATTGCTACCTAACCGGTGTTCTGCGGAAGTGCTGTATTAATATAACTGCACAAATACCGGGAAATATAAATTTATTAGGACAATATTTCTATTATAAATGACTTCTAATGCATACAATGTAATCCGAGCTGTACACTATTTCAAAGAGTGCAAAAACATGCAAACAACATCAAGTATAAAAAGGAAAACCATATGCCGATGCAACATAGAAGAATCCATTTTCACACACCACAGAGAGCAATAATAATATTTACATCTGAAGCTAACTCTAGAGCAGCATTTACGATAAATTTCTTTTTTATTAAGCTTCAGTCACAAAGTACTATTCAGTTTTTTTTTCAAAAATCCCGTAATTTTTCTAGTCGTGAGCGTTGCATCTGAGCTTACTTCATTCATTCCCAACAGGTTAAATAATTTCACCAGGGGTAAACCTCCAGAAGTCCTACAGTGGAAAACGTCTAAAAATAGTAACACATGGAACTGTTGAAGGTAAGAAACCACATCACTCAGAGTCAAAATCCAAAAGTAGAAAAACAGACTGCATGACATAGAGGAAGACTGATGTCCCGTTGCGGAGTGAACACCAAAGATGGAAAAGCACAATTTTCAAGTCAGTCATTTAATGAATAAATACAATGTGTGAGTGTCAAGCACTAAACATCGAATTCAAGCGAATGGGCGAATCCATAAAAAATACGCAGATCACAGGGTCTACCTCCTCTGCCAACGCGTAGCTAGATGCCTCCGAGGGCGCGGCCTGAAACGCCGCCCCATTCCATGTAGCGGCAAATTACGGGTTTTGGCTACGATAGCTTAAACCCGCATATTCTTGTGTCGAGGCTACAAGGGTGCAAATTCTGTGCGTATTGTACGTAAAAACGAAGGCTAAATTCGATACACTGATCTCTCTGTCGCTAGACCCGTATACTCTCGCTATAAGTTTGTAGCGAGAATCTACGGATTTAGCGACAGCCTGTGTTGGAATGCAATCTCAAACCCGCGCTGGCTACGCGGAACGTAGGGATGCCGTTCGAACAGCGTTGGCCCAGTCAACCCACGGATAACTTGACACTCTGTGAGCGGTCGTGAATGGTGACCCCGTGTCGCTCTGGGAGACCTTGCTAGGGATAATTTTGGCCGCTGGTATGGTGCGGGCCGTGGGGAAGAAACGGCGATGCGCTCGATCGCAGAGGGGATCGCCTTTCTAGTATAGATCAGGACTGGGTGGTTCGATCGACCGAGTGCTCCAACGAGAATAAGAGGAGAATATGCGGGTGCTGTAGCGAGAATTTCACCAACTGAGGCTAAACTTCCCGTAATTCACGTAAATTCTAGTGTCAAAATTAGACTAGATGCCTCCGAAACCCTGGTCATCTCTGGTTTCCGTGTGAGGCATCTAACTACGCGTTGGCGGAGTCCAAAAGTTGAGACGGCTTCGTCGGCGATCCAAATAAACACAGCAAAGATGTTGAAATGGTAGTAGATTTTGAAAAGAATTCAGTAATAGTAAAGAATTAAAAAAACGAGTATGGAATTTCAAAAGACGAACTCAACTTGTTGGACTTAACGGGAGCTCTTATATTGTACAAGACGTCGGAATAAACGGCGCTGATGCTCAGTCTGAAAAAAAGAACCTGTTAAGAATTAAAACAAAAACAGTGTTCAATAAACACTACAAATACTTACAGTATTCTTCTGAGCTGGACGCCTGACACAGGAAACACCACAACTATCGCAGATTGATGAAATAATAGAGGACACACTCTTAGAAAGATAATTTATGCATGATATTCAGTCGTCAATTGTGGGAAAACGCGAAGAAAAACGGCTAACAATAAACCCTATTGAGAATACCAGACTACAAAAGTAACGAAAATAATAGTGAAGGAGAAATATAAAGAAAAAAAGGAAGGAAAAGAAGGGATACTCGTGGAAGAGGACGCGGAAAGTTCGCGTGTAATTTTCTATCCCGTGCAACTGCGCAACACACCCCTCATTTAGCGTCGGATTTGTGACTACCGCCGTCGCCGAAACAAGGCCACGCCCACCGATTCGAGAAACCAGCGGCCCTCCGACCCATCGCACCGAATGCGCCCAAACTTCTACTCGTTCGCAAAGCACTTTTTGTCTGAGGCCGCGGTGGGGAATGGACGCCAGTTGGACATGATCGTGGCGGGACCACACGACGCCGACGTTGGGTAGTTTCCACGGGGTCACCCCTTTTGTGCACTCCCGCGGGTTCGCCAGCAGCCGATGGATTTGGACGAATCTTTTCGTAAGCAGTACGAATAGCAATTTCCTATCCACACGATCAACCTGCGTGAAGAGTGCGCATCGTAAAAAGATGATAACGTCGGAATGGATCCTGAAGAGACTCTGCGTTCCCATTGGAGGTTGGCGCAAACTTGGTGCACCTATGTTAAAGCATATGGCACCGAGTTTGCGCCAACCTTCAAAAGTGAACGCGAAGTCTCTTCAGGATCCATGCCGACGTTAGATTTCATCCGAAAATTTCCGGATAAAATCGAAATAGCAATTTTTACTCACTTATTTGGCTGATTTTAATCCTATAATTAACAACTAACGAGGATATTTTCTAATGCTTCAGAATGAAAACACCAGCAGATCTTGCGTCACAAATTTAACTAAAGCTTTGTCTGTGAGCAATCTGGAATTACAGCGCAAATTTAAATTTCGGACCGAACAATTGGATAAATTGAAATCGCCGAGCACTGAAACAGTGTTTTGGCAGCAAAATTGGTATCCTACGAATTAGTACAGTGATTCTTGATTGAAACAAGTTTTCTTCTTGGTAAATGAAACTAGAATTTGAAGAGAGTAAGAAGCGTTTCCGTTGTTAATATCCAAAAATCATCCCGGACGGAATGTATAGTAACACATCAACAAACCTCGAGCGCTATCGCAGCGAGGGGGCCAGGTCATCGCACCTGGCCACGCCCATTTTTCTCTGCGCCGCTGCGCTATTCGAACATAAAGCCCGAGATCTTTCCCTTTCCGTTTCTAAATAAAGGGAGACGTTGCGGCACAGAAGTAAAATGGGCGTGGCCATACAGACTGCCCAAGCGCCCCCCCTACTGCGATACCCCCCAAGCACGTGAAAAAAACAAATTAACAAACAACGAGAGAGGATGAACAATGAACAACTTACGAATGAAAAATTCAATGAATGACACGACGCCGATCCATGGAAAATCGATTCGGCCCTGTGAAATCCTGTGAGTGCGATGTAGGGCGTCTAACGCGCCGAGGCCCATCCCGTACGCGACAAATACACGTCAAAGACACTACAGTAGCTCTACATGTCCGTCCAGCCCCGCTCGGCGCGCTTGTGGGATCAATGTCGCGCCGACGGAAAAACGAGCAAGATAGGCCACGCCCTCCAAGGCGAGATGCGCTTGAATGTCTGAGGTGTTCTAGCTCTCTTGCACAGAGATCTCGCTGGTGGTCTTCGTGAATTGTTTGGAATCTCAGTCTGTGTTTTCCTTGACTATATAGCATCGATTAAAGAACTGAAGGTTCCCAAGCGCACAAACAATGGAACTTACGTAAAAGTAAAAACTTCTGTTTTTGCGGACAAATCGCCAAAGAGAACCGAATGGTGTAGAACATCAACGAATGAATTTATTTTGGGGTGTTCCAGCATCTTAAACTTCTTGTTACTGCTGATACTTCAACAGTAAAAATTGAATGAATTCTTCATATTTGAACAAGCCAAAGAAACTTCAACAATTAATCTCATTGTCATCGATTCCGAATTTGTGATTTTAACTGTATACAACAGGCGTTGCCGTAATAATTTTTAAATAGTGTTTCGCTCATATATAATGAGTGAAATGGAGTGAAATGAGTAATGAGCACTCCCTTTTCTCACCAACCGGTAAAAAAGAATTTATGCTAAGAACTCTGACTTTGCTCAGAAAGCATCGCTTAAAAGTTCTTTTAATCAAGTTTCTTTCCAGCGAATAATTGTTAACAATCAATTTTTATGAATAACTTTATTCAATCTCAATAAATTTAGTTCTGATCAATCAACTGTATCTAAGCCGATGTGCGCACTTTCATTCAATAGCTTTTCGTTGATAAACGATTCAATTATTATTTAAAGTCCATAGTTTCTTTAATTGTTTGGAAGAATTTTAACTTATCCATTTAACTAACTCAGTTTAATTTTTTTTATTTTTTGATTTGCTTTCGTCTTGGTTGTTTGTTTGTTAATTTTTCATGAAATATACAAGCATTTTCGATATACATTCATTCTATTAAAGACTGCAGCTTTTCACTTGATTTGAAACCAGTTTAGCTTTTGGTGTTACAATTTATTACTTGAAGGAATTGAGCCAGTTACGACTTACAAATTGACGATAGTAGTTCTTGCAACCTTAAACACGTTAAATGTGGTCGCCAAACACCCACCTTACGCTAATTCGAGAGCTGTAACCGAATTCCCATCTAGATCTGCTAGTGTGCTTCCTTTTCCTGAAGGCGCAGGGCGAGAGGCATGCGCCGTGGAGAGTGCGCGACGACGGAGGAAAAACGCCGAGCAACGCATGCTCACTTGTGACTTGCCCTTAGATCAAAAATACACAGAACTTTCAACCATTTCAGACAGAAGAACGCTGCTAATCTTTCCTCCACGAATGAAATATCTCTTACTTGTGAAATTTTTGACATATTGGAACTCAGGTTTGAGATTGCCCGACTAATCTTTTCCGGAGAATCAAGTGATGATAACTAGTTGTCAGAAGAGGAGGCCTTCCTCAAGTTTTCGCAGTCACGTATTCTTCGCTTGAACACTTTTAATCAGTGGGACTACGGTGCCGCCAGGCGTTAGAAATGATTTCTCGAAGAAGGGAGACACGGCGAACGCTGTTTGGAGGGTATCCATTGCCTTTGCGTCTCCAAAATGAATGGACACATTCTGACCGCGGAAATCAACAGGTCGTCTGAGCCGTTATATGATGTAGTAACACGGAACGAAACAATAAATTAACACCCTCAAACTTCATTTCATTAAAGGCAGTGTCCACTATACTTGGGCAAATTGAAATTTTTTTCGAATGATTGACTTTTCGAATATGACGAAAATTAGACTTTTTCGAATGATCGACTTTCCGATTTAGCCGAAATTTCAACTTTTCGAATGATCGACTTTTTCGAATAAGTCGAAAAACACATTTTTTCGAATGATCGACTTTTCGATTTAGCCGGAATTTTCACTTTTCGAATGATCCACTTTTTCGAATAAGTCGAAAATCCCACTTTTTCGAATGATCGACTTTTCGAATAAAAAGTCGACTTTTTCAATCGACTTAAAAAATTATCTACCCTTCCATTCAGCCATTCGGACGGTACATGAAGACGTGACAGCGAAACTGACTTTTTCGTTCCCGCAACAGCTCCATTACATATTTGTGCGCATATTTATAAATTGGATTGCGAAAAAAGAATAGCTTAATTAAGCCGGCTACTGTCCGGGGAACAACAGCGGGGAAACATCATTCGAAAACTAAAGCGAGTCTCTCAATTTCGCCGAGGTATGGGGCAACGAGTGAACAGTTTGCTCGGATCATGCTAATACTTGGCGGTCCCTATCGACAGTTAGTGCAAATTAGGTGCCACGTGTTATAACATGCGTACACCGAGCTTGCGCTACCGCATAACAGGGAACGCTAAGTATCAGTGCGATCTGCGCTGACTGTATGAACAGAGCTTTGATAAGAATGGCCCCTTTTCCTCGTGCGCGCGCAGATGCGTCGCGACGTTCTCAATGTAGTGCACAAGCTGACACCCCCTACCTAGCTCAGATATCAGCCGAGGCCTATTTCAACTCCTAAAGGCAGTGTTCACGATGAATCTCGCTTTTAAGTTTCTAGTGTGAAATACTACGCTGGCAGATGCTGGAGAGGATAGGGTCGAAAAAAAAGCAGCGAAAACGAGTTAGAAATCAATAAAAACGACGTCGAAAAGATTTAGCATTAGCCCAGTACGCCTGCTCTTAGCTCGCCCGCCCCGTTCTGACGAGCTTGTGGCGCCGCGGACGTTTTCGATGGCGAATTGCCAAGGAACTCCGCCACGTCCAGCCCGATCGATTTGCGCACATTTCGCCATTAGCGCGCACTTGCGGAAACTAGCAGGGTCCACGCCCAGAAAGTTACAAACAGCTATTTTAGCTTACTCTGAGCGCCGTTCTCCGGTTTATTCACTATTGGATAGATCACGACCGAACAACCCCATTTTTGAGTCGAAGTCGAATATGAGATTTATCGTGAATTACGCTGTTGAAATAAAGGTAGTAGTATATACGTTGTAAACGTGATTGAGATAACTACGGAAATAGAAATGGTATGGCCCAGATTATACGGTTACGCATTTTTGAAGTGTCAAAAAACGACTCATTAATGTCCGCCACATGAGTTGGCGTTGTTTCGCCCTGGGCTACGCACGCCCCCTGTATTTGCTCTTTTCCTGTAACGCAAGGTTGCTGGGTCATATTCACCGTTGGTACTGTTGATAGATTTCCTAACAAGTGAACCACATACGTCACTGACGGCGAAGATGGTCCATCAACTCTGCGTTGGAGGAAAATGTCAAATACAGGGGGCGTGAAAATACAGGGCGGGGCCAACTTCTAACTCATGTAGCGGCATTTTGGGTCGTTTTTGACACTTCAAAATGCGTAGGCATTATCTTGAAAGCCATACGGTTCGATTCACATTGTTATCCCAATCACGTTTACGAGCGTGTATGCTGCCTTTAAAAGCTACGGCAAACTGAAAGCTGCTATGGAGTCGATCATCTAGCACTTCTGGTCCATCATCTACCGCTTCTCATAGAATGCTGATGCGACTGTCAAACAACACTAAAACAACTATGGCACAAACTTGACATGCAGGAAAACTTCGAAAACGATTTTGGCGCAAAGTTCAAGTCATTTTTACAGTGTATTCAAACTGTTTTTTCTTTACAAATAAAGATTGTTTAGGGACTCGTCCGGCATTTTCTTTCACTAAAGAGGCCAAGCTATACAGAATATGAAAAAACTATGGTTTTTTACGCGTACGACTTCCCTAATACACGATTTTCCTCCTAGATGACTGAGCATAATTCGCTCTGTAGTTTCCATTTTTATTCTCGTCTCACAGACACCTACATTTGGAAATCTTAAGAGCTCTTAACCTATTCCTCTAGATTCATTGAGCGTTGCAAGCACATGCTGGAAATAAGAAAAAAACTAATTAGGATTGTAGAAAGAAGGCAACAATTATGTGTGTCTGCATACAAAATTGTGCATTGATTACGGGCAAAGTAGAAAATGTGTCCAGATGGAGTAGCCGGTATTTCCAACAATCTTTCTCAGCTAGCCAGGTTCGACATTTTATATCCGAATCACTCCTTTCGGATATCCGACTTGATAATCCTATATCCGGAAATTTGAAAAAACGCGCATTATTCGAATCGAACCAGCATCCGGGAAATTTAAAATTCGGCACTATCTGAATCAAACACTTATCCGATAGGGTCCAAACCTCGGATGAAATTCGGCAAAATTTCGGACAAAATCGGATAATTTTTCGTATAATTTCGGAACAAAATCGGATAAATTAGGGATAAAATTCCACCTCGGCCACGTCCATTTTCCGGCACCGCCTCTCTCTGTTTAGTGCATCAACTCAGGGTTTTTCCTCCCTCCTCCGAAATCAAAGTGTCGTGGCGCGCTGGAAAAAGTGGCGTGGCTGCTGAGATCACCAAAGTGGCTAGTTATTATTCAGTGTAGATTTTTTGTATAGTTGCTTCAGCATACTTTTTACTAGCTAGTTGTTCCAAAACCTGTGCATTGATAATACCTGTGCCTCCAAACGACGGTAGTAGAAGTAATTGAAGATTTGTTTTCATATTTTTATTAATATGCAGTTATGAAGACAGTTTGCATGTGAACATGCTGCAAATGCACAGAAGTACTCTCTGTTTCTTCAATTATGGATGTTTTCAGAGGCTTGCCTTGAGTACATTTTGTTACTGTTTTGCCTCACCTGAACGTTGTTCCGAAATTATCCGATCAGATATTCGTAATAAATCATTGGAAAATGTCGATATCATCTTAATCGATCCCATTATCCCTGGAAAAAAATTCTAAAATCGGTAATAACTAAATATATCCATTAATTCTGAAGAATTTGAGTCTTTGGATAACAAGTACACCAGGTAATTTTAAAGGCATCGTTCGCGTTAAAAATTACTCTCATTTTTCAGGTCTCAATTGAGCATGATTTGTCTCAGTAGACTACACTGGTAAACTTTGGCGCGTCAAAAACGTTGGGACAATGAGGTTGGAAGGCGTCGGAGATGAAGATCAGCCACCAAATCTCAATTAGCCATCTAGCACTTTTTCCTAAAATGTTGATGCGACTGTAAGACAACATGAAAAAAATTAGTTACGGTACTGAAATCCACATGCAGAGAAAACTCCGAAAATGATGGGTGACAGTGATTATGCCTTCAAAAGCAGAAAAACTTCAAAAGGATTTTAAGGCGCAGAAATTCAAATTCGTGCATTACAATCTGTTCCGATTGGACTTTTCTTTACAAATGAAGGCTGGCTCTTTCATGGGCCCCTTCTGACATTTTCGTTGACTAGATAGGCCCTGGTTACACGTTACATGAAAAAATATACGGTTATTTTCTGCGCGTACGATGCCTTTAAGAGCGGCAAAATTTTCGAATAAGTCGGAGACATTACTCTTTTCGAATGATCGACTTCTCGACTTATCCGAAAATCGCCCCTTTTCGAATGATCGACTTCGACTTATCCGAAAATCCCCTCTTTTTCGAATGATCGACTTTCTCGACTTATCCGAAAATCGCCCTTCTTTCGAACAATGATCGACTTTTCGATTTAGCCGATTTTTCCACTTTTTCGAATAGTCGACTTAGTCGATTTAATCGAAGTCGACTTTTTTCAATCGGATGATGATTCGATCATCTGATTCGGCCCAAGCAGAAGGTTCCAATGATAAAATTCGTCCTCGGTTTTTGGCCGGAAATCGAATGTTCAGGGTCACATTGGAGTACCGGCAGAACGAACGAAAACAAGCCCGAAAGAGACTCCATGGTGGCCCCTCTGTCCGCTCGCGCTTAGCGCCTCCTTCCACTCGCGGGCTTGTTTTCCGAGAATGTTTTGGTCCGCTTCTTCATTAGCATTGGGGCGTGAGCGCTGCTGAGTTTTAGCATTGGAGCGCATTCCCGCACGCTGTCTATTTCAGGCCAATGCCCGCGCAACTCATCCATCGTTTAAATGTGGCTTTTAAGAAGAAGAGCTAATTTTGGATGTTTCGCAGCGTTTTTCATGATTCTTTCTTCTCTGATGAAACAGTCAGATTCAAAACGTTCGTTTTCTGGTGGAAACTCGGAAACGATTTTTATCGCGGACACTGCCTTTGAACCTTAGCGGAAAGGGCCGAGTGGAATAGTTTGTGATACTAGGTGTCTCCAGAGAATGGGATTTTTTCACTATTTCTTCATCTGTCATGGCGTATGCAAAAAGTTATTCCTACAATCTCATGGATGATAGAAGTCGAGGAGTAGTCGACTACACCAGCAGTGCATTCACTGAGCAAAATTTTGCAGCTCACAAAGAAAGCCATTTCCGACAAAAAAAACGAAGTGAGCAGAACAGCATCCTCTGCTTCCTGTGTGATTTATTTCCGTTCTTTCGCGTGCGTCGGCGCGCGTGCGCTGCGTCTCCTTCTTCCCACACTTTCTTGCTGAGCTGGAGGAAAGTGAAGCGCGCGAGGGAACAGAGTAAATCTGACTCCGGAACCAGAGGATACCTTGTAGAGATCGCGTAATAATTTTAGTCTGATGAATGATCCGTTGCGACGGTAGATCACTCCGCGTGAATCCAAATTCCCATTATCCAATGCTGCCGTTAAAATAACATCGCATCAGCTGACCTCCTGGTCCATGCGTAAGACTAAATCGAAATGGAAACCGTAAGGATGCTTATGTCACTATTTAACAGCGGGTATTGTCAGCGTCTCGTCCCCAAACTAAATCGTTAAGAGATATAGGTTCGAAACAGTAACTCATAGTATATAAATGACGTTGCACCTAATTAACCTACCGTCAAAGTTCGAGGGATCAAAAAGGGACCTCATATTGTATTCGGCATGATTCAGCGGCGCTACTGTCGCTGAATTTCTTCATGTATTTACATGGCCTACGAAGAAGCTTGCGCGAAGGATTCTAGAGAAATCCTTTCTACTCCATTTCTCATCTGTGTAAAATTGCAGCTTTCGTTTCGTTTTCACTCTGTCATTTTAATTTCATGAGGCGCCTAATTGCAGAAAATGCACCGTAAAATCACGTGGACCCTGAAAGATCCGCGTCTATAAAAAAAGGTAAATATAAATAAATAAACAATTCAATAAATAAATAGATAACCTTCATACATATGGTTTCCGTTTTCGATTTAGTCTGACGCATGTACCAGGCGACTGGCCGTGCGGGGTTGGCGGCCTCACTGGAAAATGGGGTTTCGATTCGCGCAGGGTGATCTACCATCGCAGCCCCGTCCATGGGACAGGGTCTCTCTACACACCGAGGGAGGTGATGTCTGGCCTTTCGCGGCTCTAATTCCACTAATCACTTGCCACAATATGCGTGACGTGTCGAACTGCAAAAACGGGACAACTCCTCCCCATGTGTGTAGAGAGCCCCTGTCCCCCCGTCCATTCATCAGACTGAAATTATTACGCGAAACTTTACTTGTGTTCACAGCCTCATAACACCTATGACCTAACTCGCTCAAATGAGTCCGGGCGAAACAACTGAAGTAAGCTGTCGGTCATAGCGAAATATAACAGTGACAAGGAGATTTTGACATGATAAGTCCGACAAGCTTGAAAGGCTGTATGTGGGGCTCCGGATGTCCAATTTTTTGGCCCAAACTCATGGAGATCAAGCAACATTTTGGGAGCTTTGATATCGAAATTTTTGTGTTCAAACCTTGTCCAGGAGGGTAATTGGGGCGCTGAACACGAATACCGAATCCATTTCCAGTTTTTCAAGCTGTCACGTCAAGTTGCGGTAGTACGTCATTTTAATGCTGTAACCTGCCTTTTCCAACCTATAATCTTTTGAGTTCTAATTGTGAGTACGAGTGATTCACAGTTTTCACTAGTAGCAGCATATGCATCCTCACAGGGTACTTTGCTTTGTTCACGACGAACGATCTCAGAATGGCTTTCCTTGTGAAAACAAATGCTAGATTGACTCATAGGAGTAGTAAAACTTAATTAGAGAAGAGCCTCGGAAAACGATGATGATTACTTCGGTCCAGGGTATAACTTTGAATATGGAAACCATGTTATTACATATCTTAGTGCAATAAGAGATACAATAAGCTTTTCATGTGCGACAACAGTCCAAGAAGACAAATAAAGTAAGGACAGGGGCATTTCTAAAGAGCTCACGATTTCGGTAATCACCAGCGACAAGCGGTGGTTTTTGTTCGTAGGGTTTTCGGGTGCGTTCCAAGAACATTTCCATGGCAAAATATTTATATGTAGACGTAAACAAGGTGGAGTGGAAACAAGTTCTAGCTATAATCCGAAGCCACGGGAAGGAAATTTCTCCTTGATATGCTAGTACGCTCAGTTTAGCCTTTCCACGGCATTGTGAGAGCAATTCTGGAACGCCCTCCTATCACCAGCTATATTTCACCATGGCCCCCTGCTCCGCTGCTGCTGATGATTGAGATTGAGAGCTCTTTAGAAGTGCCCAGAGTTTACATACAAAAGTGTAAAAAGCGTAACCGTGGTGGGAATTGCTTACGATTTATATAAAAGGGAATATCGACCATGAGTTGAACCCTCATAGGGGCCTAGCATAGCTCCTGTCAATTTACGAATCCTTGGATCAAATCCTTGGATCGAACAAAAGCTTTGTGAGTCTGTTTTTGTCTGTGCTGTCACGTAGAGTTCAACAAGGAGATAAACGAAAGTCAGGCAGATTACCAATATCTCGATAGTAGAAAGACCTGCGCCAATAAGCTATGAGTTGCTGTAAGAGAGCCCAGCTGCTCATCTGTCGAGACATGCTTCCCTAATTTTTATTGGGATGACAAATGAAGGGATCAGGTGTTTGGAAGACGAGTCTTCCATCGTTTAGTACTGCCACACATTGATCGGACACTCGACACGCAACAAGAGCTCCGTACAACTGCGACACGAATATCTACCTGAAGAATGTGGAAACCTCATTGAAGAAATGTCATTTTTGGAGCAGGCGGAAGAAGCGGATCTTTAGAATTACCTTACACCTGGGACAAACTAGCGTTGAGGTCGGTCCGATAGGTACTTTTTCGCATTCACCATCATTGACGGCGTATGGGAAGCAGACCTGAATAGGTTGTGTCGCTGGGTTTCGTGCGAAAGTCTTCTGATGAAGTACCTGTGAATGGGAATAGGTACGGATTTTCGATGGAGGCGCCATCCAGAGGAGACGGTGATGGCGCTGGAGCTTCTAGTCGACTATTTGGTTAGCGTTGCAGGTCGTAGCTTGAAGTGGTTGAAGTGCGGCGGTATCCACTTGGTGTGGAGCGCGCGGCGCTCATCCAACACCCTCCCAGTCGCCGCACTCGCCAATTTCAATCGCACTTCATTGCCGCCGCATCAGCTCCCGCCCGCTGATTAACATCAGGTTATCGTGTTAAGCTGTAAAGACCGGAAAGGTTAACAGACGCCGGCTAAGGGTAATACGGATGCCCATCAGAAAACTATTGTCTTTGGTTGTAATCAAACACACAAATATGTATCAGATCCATGCTTAACTATAGTAGATGAGTACGTATTCCCATTGATTTTACTGGTTTTCTCATTGCAGTAACGGGAAAATGCACCCAATACTTTCCTAAGCACAAAAATCACTGAAATAGTTTTCGTTATATATGGGGACGAGTGCTGAAACATTCCAGTGCGCTGCACGCTGCAATATGATACTTATCGCTTGCAACCTCACAGAGTAGTCTCAGAACTCGTTGTGAAGTGTTGGGTTTCTAAATAAAAGGTTATCGATAAATATAAAGAATGAGAAATTCGAGTCAGACACTCAAAAGAAGGTCCTAAGAAATCCATAGCTCGCGAGTTCCCTAGATGACATGATTTGAAATATTGTGGGATACATGTGGAATTGGAACATTGTGGATAAAGCTCATCTCGGCGACAACTGGTTCTGTCGTTTGCGTTAGACTAAACATAATCGCACTCACTGGTGGCACCAACGGGGTTTCTGATCGCGTCTACCGTGCCACCTTAGGCAGCGTCCATATGCGGCGAGAGCTGGCGTTCCCCGCCGTGGTGCGCCTCTCGACGCTCCTCAACGCTGGGGCAGCCCAAGCCCGCGAACGAACAGAGGAAAACATCCTATACCTCATGTCGATTCGATTGAAAACGTTTGATCGGGTGATCAACCGCTCGAGTCGGCGCAACGGCTGATGATTTCCCACCGTTTTTGACTTCCATGGCGGCATTCTGGAAAACAAGGGAAATAGTTTTGAAAAAGGTTTAATGTCGCCTGCTTTAGTGATGGAGTAGTAAGCTAGAAACTTGCTGCTTCCTTCGTGGTGCTGGCGCAAGCGCGCGAGAGCGAGCGGGCGAGGGCTCGCGAGAAGAAGCGGCTGTGAGCGGCTAGCGAATCGTGTGCTCACGATGATCATCGACTTTGCGTAATCGCACGCTCTCGCCACATATTGACGGAGCCTTAGTCCATTTACCAGCCTGAATTTATTACGTGCCCTCTAAATGA
>JAPDOI010001813.1:0-138097 GCA_029168955.1 Aplectana chamaeleonis
GATGTGAACTCTTCCCTCCCCTCCCAACCCTCTCAAGAAAAAATTGTTCGGAGTCTGATGCGCGCGAATGGGTTCATTCAAAGCTGGATAAAAACATTAGAATTTTTATTTAGGGAGGGCAATATGAAATATGCTGAAGTAGATGAAAGTAGACAGTAATGATAGTCCAAAGTTACACGCATATAAAATCGAAGGGAAATATATAAAGTAAAGGAAACTAGACGAATATGACAAAGCGTAACGAATCTGGCATTGACAAGCTCATTTAGATGAATCTTTCTAATGCTCGAAAATTTGGAAAAAACAGGAAAGGAAAAATCGGCACAAAACTGGTCAAAGATGATTCATTCAGATAAATCGTCGAGATAAAGTCAGTCACCGGCCAATTTTTCAAGCAGAATACTACTATGATGTGATGCGCAGGACCCTTGTTTCCCCATAATTAGGCTAATTAAACGCCTTAACAAGCGAAGTGCAACGCGGTTTTTGCAAGCCATGCTTTGCACAGCTGGCGTGCCAAAATTTAGGATTTCATGAGGTCCAATTCTCCCGCGTATGGATGAAAAACACTGTGTCTTCGCCTGTCGCCGAAAGGATGGCTACGACCAAAGTGCTACGAAACAGTGAAAAATATTGCTTTCAAAAGCAACAGAAGTCCCAAAAGTTCCCATTGCCTCTTTCGCTATAAAACGCGATTTTCGAGATTTTCCTATGCTTGTCCCCATTTCCTCTCCCTCCTCTGCAGGATTAGTGCCTTAGTGTAGAATTTCTTCTCTGCTCGATTTTCTACATACGTTCTTAAAGCACCAAAAGGAGCACTGTAGTGCGGAAACCCAGTTGAAAAATCAAAAAGACTTGAGGTCAAGCGCTGAAACTGAGCTTTTTGCATTTTATTTTTGAACAATAAATATCAGGAAGTAAGAAACAAACCTGAATTACAGGGCTTTAAAAACGACTAAAATTTGTATGAAACGCACCAGTAGTGATGGACTTCTGTCGAGTGATGAAGACCGCTGACGGGACGACACTCCTTGCGCGAACCAAGGCGTAGTCAGTCATGCTGGGAAATTTTTGAAATATTTCTTCTTTGATCCTAGATTGCAATTTACGCGGAATCCATATAATCGACGCGGGCTTGTGTTTCTAAGCAGAAAACATTGACCCGACGAACAAATTTCCCTTCATCGTATGTATTCTTCATCATTCTCATCTAGTCCCCGTCACTTAGAGGCCTCGCTCGCGCTGGGAAGCACTTTTCATTTCCAGGCTCAAAAAAAAGAATGGGTCCAGTAGACCATACAGATAAACCTCGGCACGTCAAAAACGTAAGGTTATGATGTAAGGTTACGTCAAAAACGTCAAACTCCTGAATCGCATTTCCATGGCGGTTTGCAGTGTTGGGCGGCCACTGCCCTTCTCCAGAACTTTCCAGCCTAGGTTGTTGCGTCTAGTTAGCTTGATTCCTTGTTACATACGTCTTTGCAGGGTCAGAAAACGTCGTTTCTTGTCACATGCACGTATGAAAGACTATAAGTAACGTACGAGGGGGCGTGTATGGTAAAGTGCGTCTTTCGGAAGAGACCACAAAGGCGCAAATGCTCAAACCGTTTAGACGCATGAAAGCTACTGAAATTGTTTTACGACAGGTGGGGCTCGGCCTGATTGATTTCTCGTCGATAACCACTACATTTCACCTTTCCCCGATAAGTTCATGTGTTTTGCCCGATAAGGAAACTTTCTCAGATTTTCATTTTTGTTCGTGATTCTACGAACTATATTTCAAGACTCAAGGCGGTAGCGTACGACTGCTGTCTTGTGCTTACTGAAGTCGGGACATTGATCCTAGACATGACTTTCACACATCCTGGGCTTCTCAAGTATTTGCGGTGTTCGTGAAAAATAAGGAAGCCGCGGAGCTGTGGGCGACGAGTATGCTCGTCCGCGCGTACCTTAACGCTTTGTCGGCGTCAAATCCAAACTCAAAATCCACATATTACATAGAAATTCGTGCGATCCGCAATTTTACGTCCTGAAATTCGGTTTGGAACTTACATAGGCAACCTGATTCTTTCTGGTATAGAGCGCAGTGCAAAAGTATAGGTCCACTATAAATTCCGCATTTTCGCTAAATTACGATTCGCGCTTCACGAAAATACGAAATTCAGTTACGCACAGTTACATGTCCACGGTGAATGTCGTCTCCCTAATTTCGTCGAAAATTAAAACAATCGGTAGCTCACTGCCGCATTAGAGTTAAAAACAGAAATGCAAACGGGTCTAGAAAAAAACACTATGAGGCCATGAATTTTGCGTTTTCCGAGCGCCCTTTTACCTTAACTCTGTTCATGATGGTCAATTTGAGAATCCGAAGAAGTATTTGGAATCAGGATCGAGAGTACTCTCTTTAAAACCTTTGCACTATTTGGCATACTTTGTACAAAGCATTTAGGCGTAACAGCATGGACACATTCGCTCATAAATGCCTTGATTGCGAAATCGCGATTCAGGTTGATTAACTCTTGTCTAATTTTGCATACATATCTTGTTTAAGAGGAGCCATGTGTTATTCCAGAAAAAGAGCACACGATGCTGATTCCCAATATCTTGTTAGATTCCCAAATGGACCCTTTTGAACAGAGTTATGGAAAAAGAGCGAAAAAAATGCTTTCTAGCGTTTTTTGGGCCACTTATAAAGTAATGGCCAGTATTACCCGGTAACAACGTTTTCTCTGCAGTAAAGGTATCTGCGAGCTCGAGGTATGAAACAATCTTCCTGAGGAAGGTTAAATCTCATAGTTATTTAATAATAATCAGTAATAATCTCAATGTCATATTGTTTTGTTCTTTTATTTGTTAACTACAAGAACGTAAGAACCTTAAGCTATCCATTAATGCACTTAATCGTAGTCAAATATGAAGATAATTAGTGTTTTTGCCCACGAAGGTGGGCCGTTGCCGTAGTTATCGTCATGCACATGTTGAACATCGATTGCGAACTCACGCGATGTACGGCGCGCCTCATAAGAAGAACCAAGTCGTTGTCATTTGGAATAAATAGTTCGTGGTCTCTCCCGGAGTCCACAACCGCCGCCCTGGCGAGGCGCTCTGATGTGCATAGTGTATTGGGCACGCAAACGTAGAGTAAGAGCGCCTGCGTGTTCAGCGTGTGCTACATGCATCGTTGAGGAAGAATCCATGCGCCTTTGATGTAAGGCGCCTGCGTATTAAGCGTTTGTTACGTACGTCTTTGAGGAATGATTCATGCGCCTTTAATGTAAGAGCGCCTGCGTGTTCAGCGTTTGTTACATGCGTCTTTGAGGAATATTACATGCGTCTTTAGTTCTAGGTGTTGCGTCTTTATGGTATGTAGCATGATGCTATCAGACTACATACTTATATGGCGGAAGTAAGCTGAGCTGGAAAAGTTCTGAGTTCTTCTCGAGCTCTCCACTCCTCTCCCACATACACCCAATTCATATTTTCAGTTGACAAGGGAATTTCTCTCTCCAGTTTGCATCAACCATTTTTCACATTAGAGCGAAACGTAATTTATTATTGTATTGTGCTTCCGATAATAAATCATAATTATAATGTTGAAAGGGGTTAGAGGTAATTATTCACCACCAGTTCTCACCGGTCATCTACCACTTCTTCATAGAATGATGATGCGACCGTCAAGCAACAAGAAAAGCTTAGTTACGGCACAATCTCCACATGCAGAAAAACTTCGAAATTACACTGACGAGGCCTCCAAGAAAAGGCAGAAGAAAGCTTCAAAAATCATTTTGGCGCGAAACTCAAACTCAATCTTGCAGTGTGTTCCGACTGACTTTCCTTTGCAAATGAAAGGTTTTTCATGGGAATTTCGACGATTCCTTTCATTTGAGATGACTACACAAAACATGGTAAAATAATATACAGTTTTCCCCGCACGAAGCCTTTAGAAATCCAATCTAAAGTGAGCAGTTCATAAAATAGCCCTTTAAAGATCCGGATTGGTTCACTAATTTGAAAAAAATTGAGAAATGAGTTGTTGGAAATAAGCTTTGCAGTCATCTGGCAGAGAGAAATGATTGATTAGCGGTAAACATCTGGGCGGCTTTCGAGAAAAGCGACTAATGGCTTCATGTTTCGAAAGAGATCAGGGGAAAAGATAAGTTCCTCTTTTGTCAAGGATCTGCCAGATTTCTTTAAAAGTTTAAAAACTAATGTGCCCTGAGGAACTTTCAATATTTAATGCAGTTTTTTTCGCTAAAAGTGTTAGTCATAAGGGAGTGATCATTATATAGGGTCTAGAGTTGCAGATTACATTCCTTCACTTGACATTTAGAGAGATTCGAAAATTAGTTATTGCAAATGGAGGTGACATATTGCTGAGGGTGATATCTGCTTATGCTAGGGAGGAGGTGAGTGAGGCGTGCTGGGATTTTGATCATAGTTGACACGGATCGCACTGGCATTTTGCTATCCCCACCCTCCGTAACAAGTGCCGCGCTGAATCAGCTCTGGGCCTCGAACACTTTCTGGAGACACAAGTACTCGTCAATTCAAGTAGCAAAAATTAGGTCTTTATGTGATTGGAATTGTCCCTAGGTGCGATAGATCAGCAGTTTGATAAAATAATGCAAGATAGAAAAAATCGCTCGCTAGAAAAATTGATGTTTTTCGTTGTGTCGTTGCCGCTTTGTTTTCAAACTGGCCTTTCCTGTTTTGGCTCTTGCTTCTAGAAGGCGGCGGTAGGGAGAAGGTGCACCTTTTGAATGATTTTATCGGAAACATCTCCAAATTCATTGTGTTCTGCAAAAGAAAGAATTTACCGAAATCTTCGCTATAAAAATAGGAGAGGATTAATTATTGAGAAGAAGAATTTGAAAAAATCTAATCAAAATAGTTTTTAGTGACCGGCCCAAAGCAACTTCTGCTCCTGGCTGCTTTTAGGAGAGAGAGAATTAAAGGCTTCGTATTCTCTATACAATGTCGTAATTCACATCATTCGAGGCGCGAGCGTCGCGCGCGACCTCTAAGCCTCCGTCTGCTCCCCCCGCTCTCTCACTGTCTCTAACCTCCGCTCCTCACCAGCACGTGCTTAGGAACCATGTGGATTTCGCCGTTTTATACGCGCAGAGAACCGTATGTTATTTTTCCATGTTTCTGTGTGGCGCTTGACCCTCTCTAGCAAGCAAAAATGACTTCAGAAGGGGCCATGAAAAATCTTTTGTAAAATTGGCAAAATTGAATTTGAAGGCAAGAAACGCTTGAAAAGTTGTTGAGGTAACTACGTTACTTGAGATCGTATGGCCCCTATTTAGAATGTTCACATAAATGCGAAGCGTCAAAAACCAGTCAGGCTTACTGAATTTGGGCAGTGAAAATCGAAAAATTTCGTCAACCCCGCCCGCCGAGCTTTGTCAACCCCCACACCCTCGTATGCAAATACAGTCACTTCTGCTAGTTTTCGAAGCCTCCAACGAGGTGAGCGTTTTAGTACAGGTTGTAAGGAGTCTGTCCGCTTCGCTATCTGAAAGCGTTTTGTCATTAATATCCAGCATTTCCAATCGTTCAGGCATATCTCGTCCACTTTCACCCCATACCAAAGCAGCCGTTATTCCTGCTGTTTACGTGCAGTTTTCGTTGATTTTTTCATTAGTTTCCCATAATACCAGCTTAACATTTTAATGCGTGTCTGCTGCCTTCAAATTTCGTTCCAAAACCGGCTTTGAAATTTCCGCATTTGGAGATCTGGTCACCGATCACTTTTGAAGTTTATCTGCATGTCGAGATTGTGCCGTAACTGATTTTCATGCCTTTTTGACGGAAGCATCAGCATTTTTATGAAAAATTGCTAGATGACTGAGTGAGAACTGGTGGCGAATCCTCGTCTTTAATCCCTTCCAACCTCATAACCCTACGTTTTTGACGCGCCGAAATTTGTCAGTATAAATTACTGGTTTATTCATAAAATTGAGCCTGAAAAAATGAGAAGTGGTCTCCAGCGCAGAAGATGCCTTCAAAACTAAAAAAACCATTTGGAAAACGGCCTCTTTACACCACGTACTCCAGCGATAAGTTTACTTTATTTTTCACCCTACGCAGGCGCCTCAACATGTCTCTATTTCTCAGGGTTTGACAGAACCGCTGAGTTACGGCCCCTCAGGGCAACGCCAGTGACACTAGAAGGCACCCAGAAACCTTTTCTGCTGTTTGAAGCTTCTACGATATTCACGGGGATATAGGACACGAGCGGATAACGAGCAGATCTGAATAACTCACCGTTGTGGGTAAAGGTACGCCAGGTGATACTGAGTGTGAAAAAGAAAAGGCGGGCCAAAAATATGAAAAAATCCGCCAAGTCAATGTGACCTACGCCTATTCTGAAAGCTAGGCTGCGACCAGACCCGCTAGGGAGAGGGGGTTCCAATGCGCCAACGTGCTCTACACTTTTCGAAAAACTTCCTTGGTCAGTAATTACTTCCCAGTAATTTTGAATTCAGAGGCTTCGCTTTGCAAAATCTATAGATGTACACACTCTCTACCCGAAAGCAGCCTTCGAAAAGTGGTGCACTGCTCTGTTTGCCCTACTCCATATTCACTATAATATTGTCCCAGAAAAAAAGATGCCCAAAAAGTATTTAAAAGCAATCTTACCTCATGGAGTCTTCTCGTCGAGTTACCGATGAGAAACACACGCAGAAGTGGGGGCTGGGCTAATGATGGGCGGGATGCCAGTCCGAGGCACGGCAGCACAGCAACTGACAAGCGTGATATCAAAAATAAGGCATCTTCGTGAGAAATCACCACCCCTCAATGACGTCAGCGAAAGCCGCGAATAAAAAACTGAGAGCATTTATCTCTGTGCCTGAGGGGAGCGAAGAAGAGTTGTGTCCGCGGAATGGTGGACCAGTAATCGCTCTTTGGTAGGAGAGAGAAATATGCGATTGGGAAGACATGTCAGAGAGGTTAGTCGCTTTCAGAGAGAGTTTTTGATTCCTCTAATGATACCCCTGTGTTACGAAAGTCTTTCACGACACCTATATAGGAAAACATCTTTCCATGTTCAATTGAAAACTGTATGATGTTTAAAAACTATTAGCACAGGAAAACTCTGCGGACTTCCTTACCTCATTTGATTTCCCACCCGATCACCTGGATGTACTTGCTGTGGCGCAGATCACTAAACGTCAGATTTGGGGAATACAAAAGTGCCACCTGGTGTAAGCTATAAACTCTTTTAAGAACTCTTACGAGAGAATTTTGGTTACAGTAGCTATCAAATTTATCTCGCGCCCAAATGGGACTGCGACGGCCTTTCGCATTAGGTATCTTTCCAGCGTTTCCTTTTATTTATCACATTTCTATGTAGAGCAAGTCTCTGAGATGCTTCTTGAGCATGTTAACAAAATTTTCTCCACAGCTTGTTATATAAAACTCGCAGTCAATAATCGTTTGTGGGTCTCAAGGCGACAAAATACCGGTTTTCTTCCAGTATGCAGTACAGAGGCAAAGTCTCTTCGCGTGGCTTTCCCACGAATGATGTTTTCATACATACCCTCCATAAAACATCGAAATTCACATCATTCGAGGCGCGAGCGGCGTATGTGACGCTTCGGCCTCCATCTGCCCTACGCTCTCTCACCGTCTCTAACCTCCGCTCCAGTACCAGCACGCTTATTAATAGAAAAATTAGATTTCGCCATTTTATAGCCTGTATCTTGGCGTGGCATTAGCGAAACTTGACGAAGCTTCAGTATGTTATGATACATCACTCTGCATACACAAAATCAAGGTTTTGAGAGTGCAGTTTTTAATTATGGAATTTATTTATCATCTTGTGGTATTATCTCAGATAAAGTCTATTCCACTCCGAACCGTGGTTATTACAAATCCAAACCCGTAGCCGTTATTCGCCATTCCGAAGGTCTTCAAAACCGTTGTATAGCTTTTTGAGAAAATAGTCTCTATCAGAATTTTTCTGAAGGCCGAAATTTGGAAAGAGTTGGAGTCATTTTTGGAAGTTCTCCCCTATAGAATTACAGTTGACCGCAGTGTTAAAAGGGCATGGTGCGGTTGCGGTCACACACTAAAACTACGGTGGAAGACGCCTAAGTTCATCATCGATCGACAGCACAGCTGATTTTCTCTGTAGGTTACGATTTTTCTTGTTTGTTTCGGCATTAATTTTGTTTCTAACTGTTTAAATGTACTGAATAGGAGGCTATTCTTAGTGCGTGAGGGAAATAAGCCGTTTGTTCGAGACTACAGTTTTTTCGGAAATTCTGTTTTTAAATCGAAAAAAAAAACGGCGGTCCTCTCGCACACCTAGAAAAAGCCCCTTTTTCGTAATATTATGAGAGTCAGAAACAAAAGTAATGCCGACGTATGCTGGGGAAAAAGAAAAAAACCGTAACACAACCGTCAGCTGCGCTGTCGATCATAATGAAATTAACGTCCTCCACCGTAGTTTCAGATGAATTGACCATGACCGCTTTTGTATTTTCAACACATGCAGTAAACCCTATTTGCCCCAAAACAATTGCAGAATATGTGCTTTGTAAGCGTTGACAAAGTACAACTGGAACATAAGTTTCGCTCTTTTCGATAACGTCAAAGAGAGATCTTTAATGAGTGTAATATCGCATGATTTTCTTTTCCGAATTTATTTCTAAAAAAGTTTCGATGGAGACTAATTTTTACAAGGTATCGGTTCCGGAAACTTTCGAATGGCGAACAACTGGTACGGGTTTGGAATTGTAATAGCCGTGTTTTGAAGGACTAGTCCTATTTCTGAATAATATCACAAAATGATAAATAAACTCCGTATTTAAAAACTGCACGCTCAAAAGTAAATTCAGTTTATGTGTAAAGCAAGGGTTGGCGTGCCCCATAACATACCAAAGTCTCATCAAGTTTAGCTAAGGGCAGACTAAAATATGTATCCTTATGCCAAAGCAGTTATGTCCCGATGTTTGTATGTATGTATGTATGTGTGTGTGTGTGTATGTAGGTATGTATGTATGCTTGTAATAACCATATGCGTGTTTTCCGCGGATCTCCAGAATGGCCGATGTATGTATGTATGTATGTGTATGTATGTATGTATGTATGTATCAAAACAGGGATGAAATGGTACCCAACATTCGGGTAGGTGGGACACTCACCGATTACCAAAAAATCAGCCTGAATCTCCGATCCCGCGCCTCGGGGGCAACCGAGATTTGTTCGTGGGGGCGCGCTTTTGGCCTTGGGTCATGAAAACTTCTGTGGAGTCGTCTAGCGCTAGAAAGGCTATGCTCTAATCAGGGCGACAGGTATTTAGTAATGGCGCCGATTCCAGAACCGCCGGGGTTTGAGGAGTGTGCAGGACGTTATCGATAGTGTGCAGAGCCTCGGTGGGAATGTGCAGGACCCATATAGGAGTGTACAGGAACGTGTAAAAAGTGTGCAGGACCCCAGTGAGAGTGTGCTAAAGACGTCATAGAAAGTGTGCAGGACCCCAGAGGGAGTGTGTGGGACTTCATAGAAAGTGTAAAGGACACAAAATAGAAGGTGTACAGGACGTCATAAAAGTGTGCATGATCCCGGTGAGAGTGTGCAGGACGTCGCAGAAAAGTGTGCAGGACCACAGTGGGAGTGTGCAGGACCCAAATGGGAGTGTGCAGGACGTCATAGAAAGTGTTTCAGGACCCTGTGGGAGTGTGCAGGACGTCATAGAAAGTGTGCAGGACCCTGTGGGAGTGTGCAGCTTACCAAATGGGAGTGTGCAGGACGTCATAGAAAATGTGCAGGACCCCAGCGGGAGTGTGCAGGACCCAAATGGGAGTGTGCAGGACGTCTGTAGAAAGTGTGCAGGACCACAGTGGGAGTGTGGAGGAGACGTCGTAGAAAGTGTGCAGGACTTGGTATGGGGGTGTGCAGGACGCAAATGGGAGTGCGCAGGACGTCCGCCAAGAAAGTGTGCAGGACCCCAGTGGGGTGTGCAGGACCCAAATGGGATTGTGCAGGACGTATTAAAAGTGTGCAGGACCCCAGTGGGGTGTGCAGGACTCCGAAGATAAGTGTCCAGGACGTCATAGAAAGTGTGCAAAAGGCCCCAGTGTAAGTGTGCAGAACGTCATGGAATGGGTGCAGTACCCACTAGGGGTGTGCAGTATGTCGTGAAATGTGTTCAGGACCCAGGTGGGAATGTGCAGGACGTCATAGAAAGTTAGCAGGGCCGCAGTGGAAGTGTGCAGGACGTCATGAAAAAGAGTAAGAATTGAAACAGCGAGATTTTGTCATTGCTGATGCGAAATCTTAGCCTTTATGTAGCCCAACGAAGAAAGATAGGAAATCATGTTCCTTGAGAAGCGTGCAGCGCATTTTTGAGGAGTACGCAAAACTCTGGAGACACTTCCTCGCCAGTCTGAAGAAACAAGCAGCAGCCCCACTTCCGCATCATCTCTGTTCGTCACTCAAAACAACCGCTCAGTCATTTTGATTCACTAACTTCCATAAACTAGTTTTATAGTTGTTGAAAGTCTGAGCTTATCAAAATCTGCTTCACAAAAACATTAACATCCACGGACAAATTTCATTTATTGAAAACAAAGGCATGGTGTTGGTCAACAAGGGAAACCACATCTAAAATTCGAGCGCTTTCTTGCTGCATGAAAGGGATGGTAGAGGCAGAATAATAGCTAGATTACATTACAGACGGAGGGGTCGTAAATAAGATACCGTTAGCCACCGACGATCTTCCGCTGACTTCTTATGTTTTGCTTTCTATTCCCACATTTTCATACCCACGACGCCCTGATGTAAATGTGCGGCAGCCCTGCTCTGCTGGGAGAGTCCCATACGGACTGCAACTTTCGGATAGACGGAAGGGAGTCAACACCGTTTTGTCAGAATAATCTGCTTCAGGATGCTAGCGCACGTAAAAGTGTTCTTGAGCGAAAACTTCGCTAGGTCTCGCTAGTAAAAATATTATTCGCGAAAATGCCACGCGAATAAACTTTTGCTCGGTACTGTAAGTATATATTTCTTTAGCTAAATGCACTAGAATTGAAGAATGTAGCACGGTGTAGGTCTGACATCGCTACTTGATTTTAATAACAATTTACTGCAGGCATTCGAAGGGTATGTACAGCCTATTTTATCGTGGAAGCAAAAGTTTCAGCAATACAGACATTCCAGTTTCTAGACTAGGTGGTACGCAATGTCAAAGTTCAGATGCTCTTTTTTCCACTGTTTTGCACGTGAAATCGAGCGAAATTTGGCTCGAAACGTTATTGAATTTTTACAACAATCCTTGCATTTCCCATTGAAATGACGGGAAATCTATTTCCAAACTCATTCAAGAACCTTCACGGAATTTCATTCATCTCCTGTAGAAAACATGAATTTGTATTGAAACAAGTATTGGAAATGTTGGTTTCTCGCCCACTCTGAGGTCTCAACTGGACGTGAGTTAAAACTGAATAATTATTGGGATTGTGTTTGAAAAATCTGATTATTTAATTTTTTTCTGAATATACGATTCATTCAAAACGTCTAAAACACCTATTGGTGATTGGATTGCCTATATTATTTTCGATTTCAGAAACTCGGCCACCGAAATTATCTATAATTTGCATTCGCGGACAAATCCAACATTTTTCGAATTGAGGCTTTACTCGTCATACACTTCACGGTATCGGGAAAGGGCCGTGGTGCAGTTGCGTATTTTCATTAGGCATACTGTAGCAAAGGCTGGATCGGCTCGAAGTTCATTAATCCGTCAATAATCGACTTCAAATTTGAATATTTTTCATGAATTTTTTTGGAACAGAAGACCGGAAACGTACAAAAACAGTCAGTTTTCTCTCAAACACACTCACAGTTCATTTACGCAACCGCGTTCATTCCGCAAAGTGCACGTCGTGTGCGAGAGTTGTGTTGCGGCGCGGTTCCGAGGATCCTCAGGCAGGGATGTCGGATCACCTGGGAGGTTGTTGCCTTTTTTCGCCGCGGCGGCGGTAGTATACTATTCGAAGTCTCAACTTTTCCTCTATGCGAAAACCGATTGCTCCGAATTTTGATTCAAAAGTAGAAGAAGTTTTGGGTGCCGAAAGTCACCGAACGTCTCTCTTAATATTTTTTCTATTCATCAGGGCTGTTTATGTTTAAGATGCATTTGCACTCTACATAGTGCTTGAAAAGGTTCACGGAAATCCTTTGTGGAGTGAATTCCAAATTTTTCGAAAAATTTCACAAATATGACAATTCTCATAATGTTTTGATTCTATGTGTAAGGACTTCAGGCCATGCAACATCTTGGACAGTGTCTTCCCATATGAAATTCATTCTTTCGAATTGCCGATTTTTTCAGAAACACTGACAATCGTAAGCTTGAGTTTTTATAGCCAAAATGGTTGGTAATTGACGAAATATGTAAATATAACATGATAGTCGCCGTACATGATGATTAGCGATAAAATTGGTTGACTTAAAGCCGTGGAAAAAGGAAAATGTCAACTCTGAGACTCTGAAAAACTCTAAAAAATACAAAATCCACCTTATCTTCCGAAAGTAGGAAATCCTCCTCAACCAGTTTTCATTCGACAATCTATCACTCACAATGTTCAAATGTTCCCACGTAATGTATAAACTTAAATGTAGGGGCCGCGATGGAAAACGTTAAGAAAACCAAAAAAAGAGTTTGGCTTCAAACCACCTGAAAACTGTGAAGGTTCGGTGCTAACAAACGGGCACAGCATCAAAGTTGTTGGGTTCCTAAATCACCCATATGTGCACTATTCCTCCCATAAAGTCCAAGGCCCATACTGTGTTCAAGAGTTCTCCGACATGCACAGCGAGTAGCTAAGCCTAAATTGAATAATCAAAAAGGAATAATACCGGAACATAAGCACGAGATTTTTTATTGGGTAATTCTGAGGAACGAGAATACCCAAACAGGCCAGATCGATGCCATTCAGTCATTGGTTTAACCCCGCAATCGAGCAAACTGATAAACTTTAGGGTGCAAAAACTAAATAGTTTGAGAGACACTCAGGAATCAATAAGAAGAAATGGATGACTCTGCTCTCAGAAATCGACTCCTCATTTCATTGGAATTTCTAGGAATTACGAGTGATAACGTTACTTCAAATATTCTGATAATAGCCAAAATTTCATTTTTTCATGGATCAAGTCTTTCATTTCTACGGGTAAATTCTGAGTGGCCCCTCCGAACTAGTTTTTCTGCAAACCAACTTTAGGCAACAGGAGTCATCGATTCTGGCTCATCGTCACGCCGTCAAAATGATTGTGAAGTTGAGACATCTGGTAATCCCACCCGAAATTGCGCGCTCTCTCCGTGGTCTCCCATGTAGGATCTACTACTCTCAATCCAGAGAAAGGTTTTAGCAGAGAAAAGTTCACAACCATATGTATTTTTATCGCGGACCTTTGCCGTCAAGCAATTCCTCCTAGATAGAAAGAAGAAAAGATGGGCGTTCAAAAGCATTTTCGGTGCCCAAGATGCTTAACATTTTTGATGTAAAGTTTAGAACGAGTCGAGTTTTTCGAGTAGCGACACATGCCTTTCGGAAGAGAATTAACTGGTCTATTAAATTGTGGAGCGCACTTTTTTGAAATTTCACAGACTGAAAAGCGAAAATTCGCTGCTCACCATCCGATGCAGGACTTTCTTAGGGGCACAGCGTTCAAGCTCAGAGGTAGTTTTGATATTTCGATTCCGCCCCCGTGTTTAGCTTTCTTGCGATTCGCCCAAATAAGCGAGGAAGAGCGAGGAAACAGTCGGCCACGCCCCAACAAAAGAAAAAGTGCGCTACTCCCACCGACAAGTTTTCGGTCTCAATGGGGAAGAGACGCGCGATGGATTCTAATCAAAATCTATGTTTTTTCATTGGTTTTCCATCTAGGACTATATTGTGGCCTCCTGTAGTGGAATGGCTGTGACTTCCAAGAAAAAGCAATGCCGAGACTCGTTCCCGGTTTTATTACCGTTCAAATGTTTCAGGGGCCATAGGCACCTTCTGAGCCTAATGGATTAGGGCTGTCGAGAACGGCGAACAAAGGCTTCAGGGCAGCGAGTCGCTAGTTCTCTAATCCGACATTAATTAGTGTTTCTGTTCTAGCTTAACATACGCATAGCTCAAAATTATTGAAATCAAGAATTCGGTGTAAAAATGAAGTAGTTTCTTAATGCATTTTCCCAGCTAAGAGTAAGAGAACACGAACGGCTCCAGTTCTCAGCGCTTTTTCGTTTTTATGGAAGCATCAAGTTCATATATCTTGTTTCGAACAAGGCAGAAATCATCCTTCGTTCCTTTCGCTCTATTATTTTGAACCCATAACCTTCATTATTTTATCGTTTATTGATGAACGCCCCACTATAACCTTCATTGTTTTACTGTCTAATGATGAACTCCACACTTGGACGCGCCAATATCGAATAGCAGACATTGACACCGGAAGAGAAACGTGACAAACAAAACAAATCGTACACAATACAAGAATCATTATGTCACTAATTCCGAGAAAAACAGAAGTCTCTCACTCCAGGGCTAGCCTTGTGTGGCATTCCAAAAGAGCTCTTGACTTCAATTATCACCGACTTTTCCCTTTTACATTTCTTGGCCTTCCGCAACTACGAATTACGATTTTACACTTTACTTGGGGTAGGCTCTCTATACACAGAGGAAGTTGTCCTGTTTTTGCTGTTCAACATGTCACTCTACTCAGTTCAAGCGAAGTGGTTCCGAGTGGGTTTAGAGCCATAAAAGGTAAAAACTCGTCGCAATGTGTACAGAGTCCCCATCCCAGTTTTTCGGTCTCATACTTACTGTTCACGATTTATCAAGTTTGAAACTTTACTTATGCACACCCCTAATGCATACAAAATGTTTTCGGTTATGCAAAATTTTGTGAATGGATATCCAGACCCAATTGAAGAAAGCTTTCCCTCATCAGTAGGCACCAGTAGGCATGTGGGAGCGTCACCTTTTTTCTTGCGCTCAGCTAACAGCTGACGAGGAGAATTCCTTAGATGCAGACAGCTGTTTGTTGTTTTTATTTGTTGCCGTGTTAGATGATGGGTGCTAGAAATGCATTAGCCTTGCCCAGAAAACAATGCTCTTACAATAGTGTAATATCATTTGTTGCAATGCATCAGATATGTTTGTCGCATGATATGTATGTGACAAACGTAACGGATCTTAAAGCGAATGAAAGCTTGTATAAGGATGTAAATAATGAGGATCTGTGTAGACACCTTTGAGTATAAATTGTTTCTTGACAATGGCTTGCTAATGTTACCCGATACATATCCAAGGCAGTGTCCCTACTTCGTTAGAAAAGTCCTGTGAGAATCTCATTCGGAATAAAGTGGTACTATAGCAATATATTTCTTATTAGTTCCACGCTACCGTCATCTGTTTTTCGGTCCCCGGGTTTATTGTTTTCCTCCGAGTTTGAGTTTTATAGCGAGAAATTATTGAGAAGTGTAGGAACTGGTGTTCTAACCT
The DNA here is from genome assembly GCA_029168955.1 of Aplectana chamaeleonis. Lineage (NCBI taxonomy): Eukaryota > Metazoa > Nematoda > Chromadorea > Rhabditida > Cosmocercidae > Aplectana > Aplectana chamaeleonis. The sequence goes on from JAPDOI010001813.1 coordinate 15,507, forward strand.
TCAAATCCTATTTCAAAATTCTTTACACTTCTGCTACTGCTTGTCTGTGAAGGTGCAATCCAGACGAAGCGCTGAAGTTATCTTTATAAAAAAGTTATCGATGTTTTTTTTTCATTGCAGCTTGGAAACTGCGAATCAGCTGGTGCAAGTCTTTTCTTCGACGCCATGCATCCGATCCGCCTCACAGCAGCCGTTTCTCATCACAAAAGAAATTCAGGAGCTGATGGTACAGTACACCCCGGATTATTCAGGTAGCGCGCCGTTGTTATGCAGAGCAAAAATCCGGGAATATAGTCAACCATTACTCGAGAGGAGTGGGTACAATAGGATCATTAGGGTCAAAGAGGAGAGATAGATTACAAATGGGAGAATAAATTAGAGCTATCGGGCCTATGCATGTTTGTAAGGCATTAAGGAACAGAAACGCAGCGATCAACGCAATTTATATGAGCATTATTCACAATATGTTCACTCCACTTTTGCACAGACACAAGCGATAGAGTGGTAGTTGTGCTGTTCGTATGAATGGACCCACTAAATGAATATATTCGCTTCTGAACATGAATGAATGCCGGATATCACAAGGTTGCCACGTAGAATACAAAACCTAGGTGTCAAGCAAGCATCGAATCCGCACCGCATCGCTGCCCGGGCGAAAGTGTTACCATTCCACCACCGACCCCGCTCTGCCTTCCTCAGCTAACTGACTTTTTCACTGTGTAGGCACAACTGCAATCACCGTGTCACAATAGCACCTAAATTTTGTACTTAATTCAGCAGACTAGTGACCTTGTGATTATATGCCATGCCAAAAAAAGCGTAAAACATTCAAAAACCCCAAAATTCTGTATTCAAAAACTCCCCACCTTAACCGGATTCAATGCCGATCTGTGCTTACCGGATTATACCCGTTATAGGGTGATTGCTGTTGTGCCTACAGTGTTCATTATTCAATCAGCTCTGAGCAATGCAAGAGCAGTGTCCGGTAGTGTAATGGTAACACTCTCGCCCGGAAAGCCATATGCGATATGGGTTGGATTCCTCGCTCACCCCTGAGTTGCGTATTCAATTCAGCAACCTTGTGATATCTTTTGATTATATACCGTACCTTAAAAAACATAAAACATTCAAAAACAACACCATAATGCCAGATAATTTTATCTTTCATTCTTTGTCTGAATGAATAAAGTTTTGTTTATGTATTTTTGTCATGAAAGAACAAAGTTCAAAAGAAACTCACTTTCTTCGAGAAAACGGAGCAAATGAACAGAATATCGATAATGCAATAATTCGAGTGAATGAATGAATTCTTATTACGGAGACTACTTCAACTCAGAGTTTTGCGCTGTTGTGCAAAACTGAGCATTTTCTGTTAATGCAGTGTGCGTATCTAAACCGAATCAGAATGATCTCGAAAAATCATTCGATTGAAAAAAGTCAACTTCCAGAATTATTTGAAAAGTCCGAATATTCGAAAAAGACAAGTATCAGAATAATTCGAAAAGTCGAATATTCGAAAAAAGGCAAATTTCCTGAATTATCTGAAAAGTCGAATATTCGAAAAGGACAAAATCTCTTGAATCACTCGAAAAGCTCTGAATAACATTCGAAAACCTAAAATCACTGAATAATTAATCGAAAAGTCGAATACTCGAAAATTTACGGAAACATTCGAAAGGATTCGGTAGTCGACTCCCCTCTAAAGATAAATTAAGATTTTCCAATTTATTCCATCGACAGACGATCAGGTTGCGCGCCAAGGATGCGAAACTGATGCAAATCGTAGATGTGTTTCGAAATCAAGGTGGGAGCGAAACTATCAATGAGATGGCTCACTCATGTGCGCACGCAACCTCGAAAGGAGTCCTCACCATAGGCGCCTGGCGTTCAGAGCTCATTCGCGGCGCAACGCTACGCTGTAATTAAGGCTTCGGCAGGATAGTGACCAAAAAAGGTAAAAGCGAGCGAGCTATTGGGGAAGTGACCTTAAAAATTCCCGCGGCGGCGTCGCCGGCAATCCCGCATGAGTGTGATTTCGATTAGGAGCGCGGATGCAATTCGGCAGAGATCTGTTCATTCCATCATTTTGAGGTGAGATTTGGATTCCGAAACCGTTGTTTCCACTATTTGTCTGATTTCACTTTTCTAATTTTCTCGACGTAACCGGGTGTGACATAAACCATCTGGTACTTTACGGTACAATATTATTTGTTCATTTTAACCTCATGAAAGCAAAAATGGAATTAGTACGTATAACTAATGGTGTTTGCATCCTTCGCGGTGGAAGACTAGCGTTTTTAAATGAAAACGCTCACAGGAAAGGACGAATAGCTGGAAACTGCAAGCAAAACAAACAGAGTAGCTCTCAAAACTTTGAATTTTGGAGCTGGCAGAGTTGAGAGCATTCAAAAATTGTCGAATACTGTGGAGGATTGATTACTGTTGTAAATTGAGCACAAAGATTAGCAAAGAAGCTGCAAAGAAGCGGTAGGAACTCGCAAAATCGCTTGAAAATCACAATCGTCTCGCGCGTTTCGCCGCGAGCTGGCGATTTCCGCGATGGGCAAACCACTCTGTCGCAGCTCTATGCGCGTGCGGTCGCTTGCACGGTCAAACTGCGTGCAGCGCTTCCCCACCCTTCATCATTGCTCAGCTCGCAGATCTGCCCACTGGGCGTTCGAGGCCTTTAGCCTACTTATCGATCCAAGCGACGTCGCGTCGCCGTCGTCGGTGAAGTGTTCCCAGTGAAGGCGCGATATATTTGAAATAACTTCGCAATTCGCCTTCGCGCGACGCTCAATCACGTCTGCCTTTGCAATGAAACGCCACGCGATTGACGCGTCAGTATTCGACGGCCGTAAAGTCGTTGCTGCTGCTTTTTTCAGTGTTTTAAGATTAACAGAACCTAATCCCAACATTGAAAGCGATGAAGTAAGCATATATATAGGATCACCTACACTCAAACAAACTCGGAAAAAGCCATATTGCTACTGCTAAAAAAATGGCGTTGCTTTGCTTACGAGAAATTGGCGTACGTACGCAGTTGCGCGTAGTCGCCCGGAGATTCGCGAAGCGTTTGCACCTGAATACCTGGCGCGACGCGATTTTGCGTCTTGGGCCTTAACTGTGACATGCTAGAAATCTCCTCGGTTTGCACCTTTACGTATGCGGTACCGTAAGGATAGTCTCGCCATAATTTTTAAAGGCAGTGTAGTCCACTATAAATCTTGTTTCTCGAGGTCCAGTGTGGTAAAAACACTAAGTTGGCAGATGCTGGAGGGGATAGGGTCGAAGAAAGCAGCGAAAGCGGGCCAGAGATGATCGATGACAGAAACGGCTTCGAAGAAGTTATCCCAGTGCCTACCTATCCCGGTTGGCCCCGCATTCGGACCAGGGGTGTACGGAATTTTCTATTTTCTGCCCATTTTTGGCCGTTTTTTTCTCTTTTCTGTGAAAGTAGGCGAAAATTGGACAGAAAACAGAAAAAACCGTGAACCGCGATTTGTAGCAGGATCGTCCTAGAAGGAAGTGGCCGGACTAATTGAAGCTAAGCCAATAGATCAAAGGTGTACTTCACCCAGGCGGTTCCCCCACACAGTGCAGTTCTCTGCAGTTGCAGTAGACACTTTAGTTTCGCTGTAGTTGTTATCTACTAGAGCACGTGTGGCGCAGTGGGAGGAAGGTGGCGCAGTGGGAGGAAGCGCTGTTGTTCAGTTGTACGATGGTCTTGGTTCCTTCCGATTCTCTTCCGAGGTTAACCAAAACAACTAACCCTCCGGGGACCCTTGACTTGCAACAGATTGCATAGTAGGGAGATGAAGGAAGTCAGCCTTTGAGAAGTCGGCTGGCCCTCACGCACAGCCATTTCTTAATTAAGGCAAAACCATCTCAAGCCTCTACGAGTACGACGTCGAATCGAATGCAAGTGCGCTGCACATCCTAATAGGGTTTTAAGAAAGCCGATTCCTTATCTTTATCTTAGAGTGGATTATCACCCATCACCAGAGGTTCCACCAAGTTGACAGAGCCACTCAGATGGCGGTACGCGATGTAGTCAAATGGAAGTGCGAAACTTGTAAATGCTTATTGTGTACTAACAATAATGAGCCATTAGCACTACTTAACGCCCAATATTCATACCCGCGCTGTCGCGTCGCTTGAGTGTGAATAATTTCTACTTGTGGGCAGAGACTAATGGTTCTCCAGCGCTATCCCCTTGGTGGAGCCGGGTAATGTTGGCCCCGACTGTGCTATGCATGCAAAACTCTGAAAACATGTTTTAAATCAACAACGCAGATGGTACAGAATTCATATAGGATGAAGCGCCAAGAAATTGATGATGAAGCTATGAGGTAGATAATAATTCTGTCACAGAAGTACGAGAGGCTCTCAACGGTTGAGCGAACGACGCGCCAGGTCATTTATACTCAAACCGCACAGCCGCGCGTGGCTTAGGGGCACTGAGGATTAGTACAGCGTTCAAGCCAAAAGTTGTCTCACAATCAGTGTAGAGATATGTTCGTAGGGGAAGGGAAAGTTTGCTCTGACGGGGTCTACGCACTCTTTGCACAGACATAGTGGGCCTCTAATAGAGTAACGGAGCCTTTTTTGCCTGGGGGAAAAGAAAGTTAGAGAAACTTTTGTCATCTCTTCGCACTCATAATCTGCATTTCTTGGACCCCTATACTTCTTGCTCAGGTCAACTGCAGGGTTTTGAAAATTCAACGGTAAAAGCATAGATCACTTCAAAAATTTTTTAAAAGTTCAATGTTCTGAAAAATTGCGTATACATATGTAGTCCCATTTTTGGAGATTTTTTTTGTTTTCTGTTTTCTGTCGAACTAGATTTTCTGTTTTCTGTTTCCAGAAATAATTTTTCCGCACATCCCTGAATCGTACGAGCTTGTGGCTTTGCACACGTTTCCATGGCAAGTTGCCAAGCAACTGTGCCGCGTCCAGCCTGATCGATTGGCGCAGATTTCGCGATTAGTGCGCGCTTGCGTAAATCAGCAGGATCTATGATTCTCGTCCACGCCTTGAATGTTAGAAACCGTTATTTTAGCTCATTCTGAACGTTTTCCATGGCTGTTTTTTTTTCACTGTCAGTTACTTCACGACCAAAAAAGCCCACTTTTGGGTCGAACTCGAGTGCGATATTTATTGTGAACACTGCCTTCAATGTTGGAGTGGACCTTAATTGAGAAGGAAGTATCGATTGAAAATGGTGAAACCGTTATGGCTGTTCGGGCGGCGCTCGATGGGCGGCACGCGCGTCTCGCGCGGTGAGAACTTTCATAGTCCACCGCGCTTCCAGCGCGTCACGCGCCTTGCCGCGCTTGCGGCGAGGACTATGAAAGATGCCTAAGACGGCGGCGTGGGGGTTTCAATAATCTATTTGTTAAAAAGGTGCCCGAAATATTGTTTTGTACTGACTTTCTATCTGAATTAAATAATGAGAAGCAGTTGTTTGCATTGTTGGCCGCATATGCTTGATAAATCGTATATTTTTCTGATATAGCCAACCGTCTCGTGAATATATAGTTCGTTTGGTTCCCTATTCGACAGTTTAGTTCAGTCCCAAACGAAAGATTGAATATGCTAGTTGAAGTAATTTAGCTTTTTTTCTGGAAAGTAGTGGGAACGACAAAATATTTTTTTTGACTTACTCGAAAAGCCGAATGAAAAAGATTCGAAAAATCATTCGACAGTCCATTGAAAAAATCGACTTTTTATTCGAAAAGAGGAATATTCGAAAAGTTAAAATCCCCGAATTATTCGAAATGTCGAATATTCGAAAAGTTCTAAATCCCGAATTATTGAAAAGTCGATTATTCAAAAACTTTGAAGACCCGAATTATTCAAAAAGTCGAATATTCGAAAACTCCGAATTTCCGATTTAATCGAAAAGTCGAGTATTCGGAAAAGAAATCTGAAAATGTGAAAGTATAGTGTGCACTAGCGGTGTACGTTAACACAAAATATTTTTCAAGCGTTGGTCGTTAATTTCCAAAAAATAACCACGTAGCTCGTTAATGCGCTAGCATGTTGATTTCGCGTTTCGTAATAAAATTAAAAAAATAGCATTACCTGGCCACAGCCAAAATCATATAATCGCCAGAAGTCCCAGAAGAAAATCATAAAATGCGTTCCGTAGGCGCTATTCATACTACTCAACGCCAGCACGGCACAGGCGTGCCGCGCTGGCGTGGCGTTTTTCTATAAATGGCTTGACGCCCCGCCCGCGCGGCACGCGCGTCACGCTTTGCCCGCTCCGCCATGGCGTCGCCGCTGCAGTATTCTTACTGCCACCCGGAACGCCTTGGCGTTTTCATCCACTGATATTATTTATCGATCGTCTCATTCATTCCAGCTTCACCGCTCCGCCGTGTCGTCGCCGCTGGAGTATTCATAGTCTCCGTGAGCGCGACACGCGCGTCACGTGCCTAGAAAGTATTTATACATAAACGCCACGCCAGCGCGGCACGCGCGTGCCGCGCTGGCGTTGAGTAGTATGAATAGCGCCGTACGAAGGAAAGTGGTTTACACACTACAAATTTGGGGATGATGGATGTTGATTATTATAAGCCAAGAATTGAGCCAGAGACTGACCGCGCCGCAAGCTGACGCGACGCGCACGGCACCAGCTTCAAATTTTTTCGTTGGAGCAGATCAATCAGTGCCATAATTGACGAACTAACTTAACATGATTTTGAAACTCTTTCGTTAAGCGGTAATCGTTGGATTTCTGTAAAAGCCGCGCTAACCCGTTAATGCGTTAACACGTTAATGGTATAACGCACAGCGCTGGTGTGTACATTAACTCGTCGGATTGGATGCAACATGAATTAAGAGTTGCAAGCTATTAGTTTTTTTTTTCTAGAACCCCTTACACTCTGATGTTTTCAGTACTATCTTTCGAATGTTATGTTTATGTTTAGGGCGCCGGATTCATCTCATGACGGCTGTGGACGTATCGTCAAAACGTCTTTTGAATGCGTGGATGGCATATGCAAAATCTGAATCTCCCAATATTTCGAAAGTATACGACATGCGGGTACCGATTAGCGAGGATAATATCATTGTCAAGGTGAGAGTTGATAGATGTGCTCTATACTTAGAGGTCCATGGTTTTTTAGGGGAACTCGCATTGTGGTGTTTACCTCGGTGTGCGCCGTCGTCATCATCATGGAAGGGGTTTCGGCTGATTTGGGTAAAACAGCTTGAAGGCATCGTTCGCGCTGGAAACCACTTTCCATTTTTGGGCTCAATTTTATGAGTGAGTCCTGGAGACCACACTGGTATACTCCGGCGCGCCAAAAACGTATGGTTTCGAGGCTGGAAGGGGTCAAGGATGAGGATCCGTTATCAGTTCTCACCAGTCATCTCGCACTTTTCCATAGAATGTTGAAGCTAACGTAGAACGACATGAGAAACAATGACGGCACAAACTCCGCATGGAGAATAACTTCGAAAATGATAGCGAAGAGGTATCCAAATGCATAAAAATTTCAAAAACGACTTTTGCGCGAAATTCGAATTCAATTTTACAGTATGTTCAGAATGACTTCCCTTTACATGGATCCTTTCGACATTATCGTTCACTAGAGAGGCCAAGCTACACAAAAACATCAAAAAATTATACACGGTTTTTTGCGCGCACGATGCCTTTAGCACTACACGGAAGTTGTGTATTGCTGGCGATCTACTGCAACATTTGGAAAAGAAAGGGCTTTGACGTAAACTAAAATTTCCCATAAAACTTTCCCGAACTTAGCTCTTTTGAACAAATTAATATTTGAGAAGCATTTTTTTATTCACCCTCGAACGTATCTAGGGAAACAAGGAAAGAAAAATTATCAAACACGGTTACCTGTGCGCAGGAAGCATTCGTCATCCCATTGCTAACTTTTAGGGAGTCACACCTGGGGCCGAATGCATCCTCTGCCAGCACGTAGCTAGATGCCTCACACGGAAACCGGAGATGCCTAGGGTTTCGAAGGCATCTAGTCTAATTTTGACCCGTGATTTTACGTAATATACGGAATGTTTAGCCTCAGTTGGTGAAATTTTAGCTACAGCGCCCGCATATTCTACGCAAATTCTAGTTACAGCACTCGGTCGATCGACCCACCCAGTCCTGATCCGCACGAGAAAGACGATACCTGCTGAGATCGACAGCAGGGCTGTGCGGAAATCTTTTTCAAGATTTTCGGAAACGGAAACGGAAGAAAAATGGCTAAAAATCGCCGGAAACGGAAATCCGGAAACGGAAACGGAAGTGAACTAAAAATTATAGTATGATTGAATGGTACGTTTCGACGCTGCTCATGGCATGCAGATGTACTTCTGTAGCCTGTGATCTCAACCTATTCTCTCAAGCACCAATGGGGCTATGGAAAACTGCAAGCGAGCCGAGGACAAATAGAATAGAGGCATGAAAGGAAGACGTGCTGCTGCAGGTTCTCTTAATGAGCTGCAAATGAGTCTGCTCGAGCAATTCTTCGTCTAGAGCGCTTCTGATCTCTCTGATGTCGAGCTCCACCCTTCGACTGATTTTTCCAGTGCGATCGGTGTTCTACGACGGCTGCGGGTACATACATATGGCACCCACTATTGTTGAGCGAGCAGTTGTCCGTTTCAGGCCGATCCCAGAAGGTGATTCCAAGTACTCAATTTTCTGGATATCAGTTCTGGACGCTGAGAGGGTGGTCCTTACTGGGCATCGCGAGGAAAGATTTCTTGTAGTGGACCGAGGCGAGGATGATGCCTTTGCTGCGTACCTCGGCGAGGTTGGCGTCCTTGCTGCAAGCCATTACAAGGATCGCAGCTGTAGCTCAGGTAGGAAAAGGTGGTGGCTCGAAGACTCTCTTCCTTTGAATAACGTGCTGCTGTTAGCAGCACATGTAATGAGGGGTCGCACCCCGGACCGACATCGAGTTTAACCCCTCATCAGCACCTATTGCTAGTCGAAACTAGTGACAACTAGTGGCAGCTGTTGCTAGTCGACTACTTGCTAGTGGCAGTAGTCGAAACTCAGCATGCGTTGGCAGCACGTGCTGCTGAAAACGAGGAGTTGTGGGCTATGGCGTGCAAATTCTATTGCGCTGAAGTTAAACCCCGCGAGTGCTTGAGTAGCTAGAGAGACGAATAGGAAAAGATTCCGCCTCTGTGGTCCCTCAATCGGAGGACTCGATTGTAACAAAGTACAGTACTGATTCACGAGAGGGTAATGGGCAGCCAATAGTTCACCGATTCCAAAAAATTGTGATAAAAAGTTGTAAAGACAATCTGTGATAGTTTTCTACTGAGATGATACAGTTAACCACGGCTCGACTGCATGACAACACCACTTACTCACCCGCGCATCAGTACCCAAAGTATGGCTTCTGCTGCCGCCAAGGTCAAGCCCACGTTGGGAACGGCCCGTGCGTTGGTGGAGGGGGGCGTATACGGTCTGACCGTTGGAAGGAGCGGGACACCGATCCAAGCGATCAGGATTGAACTCACGCTGTGATGTTCGCAGAGGGACCGCGGCTCTGTGCGCTGGGGAGGCGTGACCATTCACCTTGTAGCACTATTTTCTTCCATTTCCGTGCCCAAAAACCCGGAAACGCAAACGGAACGGAACAGCCCGAAAAGTACCGGAAATACGGAAACGGAATCGGAAACGGAACAGTTCCGCACAGCCCTGATCGACAGCATCAGCGTTTCTTTCCCACGGCCTGCAGCATTCCGGTGGTCAAAACTATCCTCACAGTGGTCTCCCAGAGAGCGACACCGGGTCACCCTCCACGGCCAGCCACAGAGTGTCGAGCTATCACTCAGTGAGATGACTGGGCCAACACTGTTCGTACGGATTGCATTTCAACACAGGCTGTCGCGAAATCCGTAGATTTTCGCTACAAAATTATAGCGAAAATTTACGGGTTTAGCGACAGAGAGATCAATGTATCGAATTTAGCCTTCCTTTTTTCCGTAGAATACGCGTAGAATTTGCACCCTTGTAGCCTCGACAAAAGAATATGCGGGTTCTAGCTATCGTAGCTAGAACCCGTAAATCTCGCTACGTGGAATGGGGCCGCGTTACAGGCCGTGCCCTCGGAGGCATCTAGCTACGCACTGGCAGTCATTTGGCCGGTCTGGGGCAGGGGCAGGGCAGTGTGCGGCCTTGAAGAACTCTGTAAATCACTAAATCGATCGTGCGCCAGCTGCCCCAGCTGCGAGGATGGGGCAGCTTGAGCAGCGAAAAACACAGCTGGGGCACGATTGATTAGATGATCTACTGCCTTCGCCCTACGATCGTCAAAAATGCCGACTGCCCTGCCCCTACCCCGACCCAGCGCGTTGATGCATCCGGCTCCGGAGGAACCGTTCACTTCGTGATCTTCTACACGGGAAAAAAGATAGGGGTGGCAAGGGATTCAAATCAAAATGCGTACCAACACGGGGACCAACGTATTGTATTTACGACTAACATTTTATATAATTTATTCAGAAGTTGCCTATCACAAATCCGTACAGCATTCCACGCACATTCCGCGTCACATCATCTCGTTCGGAAATAGTCGAAGTTGGTACTGAAGTACTGAAGATCTCCGGCCTCGGCTCGACGACAGCAACGCTTCTCTTCCACAATGTAATCAGAAGTCCGATCCGAATAGAGGTTTGTCATTTTAGTCGCTTTCCATTTGGTAACTCCAATAGTAACTTCTCTTGCTGTGAGAGGAGTGCCTTCTCTTAGGCGGCGTTCAGAGTTTTCGCGGGGCGACGTGATGGCACGTATAATTGCGACTCGCGTCGCGCAGGTGTTCAGGTGTGAACGCTGCGCGAACTACGAGCAATTGCGTAAGTACTCAATTTCCCGCAAACAAGCCACGACATTCTTTGTGGCAATACCAACAGTTTTTTTTGTGTTCTTCTAAGTGCATGTGATTCCATATAAGGTTATTTTTTCCTCTCGTTGTTAGATTTGATTGTAATAATAAAAAACACTGAAGAAAGGCAGCAACGAGTTTGCCATCGCGTCGCGTTGCATGGCAAGGCGACGCGATGGACGGCGCACGAAGGCAAATTGCGCGTCATTTCGAATGTATCGCGCTTCTCCACTGTGAACACTCAGTGACGAGGCGACGCAACGTCGCTTGATCGATACGTAGGCTGATTATAAAAAGCGTGGCGCCGCGAATCAACTCTGCGCCGCCGAATGGAGCTACGGCTAAATCAACGCCTCGGAATATCATGAAATCAAGTGTAAGTGAACAGATGACCCCATTGTCCATGAAAATGCGAAGGATCCCCGTTTGATACAGGAACGCATGATAAGAAATTCGGCTAACGCCGCTACTGCGACAATAATGATCTAGAACATTTTCGCCGCCATCGCGGCATTTGTCGCATTATAGCGTACTGATACCAGTGTCGAACAGGGACCTATAGATTTTGCCGGAATTTTCATGCGCAACGGAGTGGGCTGTTCCCTTTTACTCGATTCCGTAGCATTTTAAAGCGCAAATTTCGAAATAGCTGAAAGTGCGCTTTTGCTGTTATGGCAAAGTATGGAAAGGGCGTCAGTGAACTCGCGCTCTGATAGCACGACGCGTGCACAGGGTCAAGTCTTGTTTTTCGATTCCCTTGCATACTCGTAGCATAAGGGGTTTGCAGAGTTGCACCGACTGGCGACTGGTCGCCGAGCGTCAGCCTTGACGCGGCGACGAAAATGTTCCCAAACATCATCATCGCCGCGCCGGTTGCCGCTTGCTGCCAGTGACGCACGGTCTTCGCAGTGCCAAAACACTCTGCGGTGCCCCTCGTCGTGCTTCACGCCGCTTTAGTCACCCTCGTCGTCGAACACAATCGCTATTTCATTACGGAGCGCTGTTCGTCGCTGCGATCAACGCCGCGACTTCAACTCTGCAGACCCCTATAGGGTGCTGGAGAGCGTGCTCGCCTTAAAGTGACTTGCTGGGCTCTGCGATTCAAATATTCTGGCGAACCTAGAAGGAGGAAAAGTCGCTGCTTCATAAGAAGAAAACAATTGCAATGGAAGACGCTTTGTTAATTTTCCGTGATGGTCACGATAGTTTTCCGAAAAAAGCGAATCCGTTAACCAGCGCAGAATCTGGTGAATATTCCTGCGGGGGGGGGGCAGAAGTATGCATGATCCAACGTGTTAGAGCCTATACAATTAGTATTGTCAAAATTTGAATCCAGAGAAGGTTCTTATTTTCGTGTCGAATACTTCATCCTTTTAAAGGTGTATATAATTTCCAGGTGATGATATTTGTTTTCAATGGCGAATCTGGTCAATTGGAGGAAACGATTATGCTCAATGTGACATATGGAGAATAAATTTATCATGAGCTTGTAGTACAAGTCCAGAGTATGCTTGTGGATTCTCCGCATATGTGGTGTCCCAATCTCACACTTGAGCATGGACCTGCTTGGGTTTCAATTTCATTTTTCTCCTAGATGGTCCGATACCTATTTCGGCATGGATCCTAATGAGACTTTGAGTTCCCCATCGGAGGTTGGCGCAAACTAGGTGCACCTATGGTTCACCGAGATTGTGCCAACCTTCAAAAGCAAACGCAAAGTCTCACTAGGACCCATGCCGACGTTAATTTTTGTGCGTATAACGTCTAGTTTTAACTGGATGTTTTGTCAGTCAATTCAGTGCGTGCATGTGCCCTGAACCCCTCAAAGTTTCAATGTAGGTGGTGTGAACTGCCGCGAAAGAGTGTGACGTCACGAAAACCAAATCGGAAAATTTGGCTTTATGCTGTGGCCATATGTGGCCCAATTAGGACGCGGCCTACGTGACGGATAAGTGGGCTTCATGCACTTTTGTGAGCAGGCCTGAGTGAGGATAACTCTTTGTCTTCTCTTGTAAGGGAAGGAGGCGTCTGACGGAACGTGTCCCGGAGTGCTACACATACTCAAAGCCATTGCGTCACGCTTGCGGCGCATAGCTCTCTTCGCCATGGTACTGCCCATCCAAAAGCCCTAAGCTAATTCATCCGAGTTTTTTCATGAATTGCATCTTTATTTCAGGCTGGAAACAGGTTCAAATGAATCTTCAAAATTCACGGTCTGACCTCAGCCATCTTCGGAGAAATGGTACACACATTAATAAAAAGTTCACAGATGTGAGCAAAGAACTTTACGCACTTCGAGATTGGAAAAGTTGAATTCGATGTATATTTCGAGGAGTTCAAGTTCCCAGCGTCAATCATATAGCGGTTGTGATGTGTCGACTACACACACTGAGCTGCGTAGTCTGTACGAATGAGACTGCCCGCCCATGCGCTCGGCGTGCGTGTGGAGCGGCAGGCGCTGAGAGAATCAATTGAAGGGAATATCAGAGGAATGGAGATTATTATCGAAGACGGCTATTTGTAGCCAGGAAGGCTCGTCCAGAAAATGCCTTTTCGCCGATCGCTCGACACGCGCTCCGATCGCATAGGCGGACAGTATCATTCGGACAGACTTTACTCGCCGTCCGAAGGTTTGGTCTACGGAACTATTTAGCCTGAAGGAAACAAAAACAAGAATGAGGACCTCTACTTGGACGCCTCATTTCACGCTTCCTTGCCGTAGGGTTTCCGCTAGAGTACTTGCCGTATTCACACGTGAGTCACGTTGTTGGTACTTAGGCACCACGTCAGCGCGTGTTGCGCTGGCGCTGAAGAGCATGAATAAATCCTTAACCAGTCTCGTTTTCAGTGTGAAATATATAGCATGGTTTCCAGGGATCTGCCGTTAAGGTTGTTAAAATGTCGCACGGAACCTTGTTCCGCTCGTCTGTTGCTTCGACGTACTTACCTTGCCTTCTGACGAGCTTGCTAGGGAAGTATAAGTGCATCGACCGATATATGTTTTTATAGGACAAATCTTGAAAAGTATGACAGATTCTATTCATCATTCAACAATTTCGCTATTACTGAACGTAATTGAGGGTAGTGATTATTGCCCGAGCTGCTATCGTCCCGGATGTAGCAGCCGGTAGGTACGACTGGTGACAAATTCGAGTTGAAAGAAATGCGCTACAAATCATAAGATCATCTAAGACGTCATGAAATCATCTGAGATAAATCATTTACACGCGGCTGTTTCAGTATTAGGTGCCTGATTTTCAAACATTTATTGCATATTTCTGCGCTGGTTGCGATTAAATTCTGAAAGGATAATTCCTGGCAGATTCAACAAAAATTTTCTGGGTGTACTTCAGCTGATGAGCGATTGATGGTCCTTGGACAAAAATAGGAAACGAGTTGTCAGCGATGCAAGTATAGTTGCCATCCATCTCTTGAGTTACATCCTTCAGTAACAATTTGTTATCGTCATATTCCACAGAGATTGATAGCTCTAAAAATCAACACCTTGGAAACTGGATTCAAAGACAACGATAAACTAAATTTGCTCAAATATGCAGCGTTTGTCCACGAAGTATTGATTGCAGCGGAAAATCAGGCCATGGTCTACTAAGGCCTAGTGCATACTTGCCGCGACGCGAAACCGCGAAAGTGCATATAGGCCATATTGGTTTTACATCAATATTCATCAGAACCACTATGTCGCGCCCCTCGTCGCCGGAAGTATGCACTAGGCCTACGGCAGATAGCGCACACGTGCGTTCGGGAAGCAGTAAGCATTTGAGCTATTATGGATCATCCCAATAGAAAGTCACAGGGTAGAAATACAGCATTCTGTGTGAAATGAAAAAAAGCCTTCCACTCACCTATGGGAGAGCCATTCTTCTCCCATCGAACATAGGGCTGAGGGTGTCCAAAGACAGGACAGTGAAGTTCCACAGTAGCACCGTAGACAGCCTTCCTCATAGGTCCAACAACCTCTGGCGGATCAGAGTCAGGAACTTCGTAGAACATAGATTCTTTGGAAAGTCGGAGAAAAGGTGCCGCTTAAAAAACATTGATCAGTAGCCTGCGTGCTTTCTTAATCCGGGTATGAAATATGTCTTCTATTTCGAAGCGAAATTCACCACGAATCATAGCGCGCGTGTGCGCGCGTATGCTGTCTCTTTTCTACATACCGCTGTCTCTCTCGTCGCTGCGCACACGCACGCAAACGAACAAAGTAGATTCCGCTCCAAAATAAAGAACATGTTGACGACTTTTTCTCTTAATTATTATGTTAATACTCACAATACACAAACAGAAGTCCCTTAACCAGATCTCCGTCCACCGTGCGTACCTCACACATGTACTTTCCAGCCACTGTTGCTGGTGCTTTACCAAAATGTAGCCATGCTTTGTTGTGTCGGATCGTCGCTTCGAAGACCTGTCTACATGATAACAAAGGCTCAAACAGCAGGATGTAAATTATAATTTATTCTGCAGATGCAAGATTCGACTTGGAAAACACTATCGTTAATAATGCCTAACAGGAAAAATTGTGGTGTCCTTCAAGTTATGGCCACTGTAAAATGTTAAAGGCTGTGTCCACGATAAAAATCTTCTCCCAGTTTTCACCAGAAATGGAAGGCCTATCTCCTTCTCGACACACTAGTGTAGAGAAAATAGCCACGATTAAAGAAACGTTGACAAAGCTCAAATGGTAGTACCTTCCTTCGCGGAAGATTCCGATGGTAGACGAGCTGGCGCGGCATGCGAATCAACTGACAGACTCGAAATCGCTGAACCGTTCTGGGATGCATTCGGGTGAATTTTTTCTGCTTTTTGTGTTTTCAGCACTTTTAGCGACATGCGGATCAAGCGACATGCGGATAATGATTTTGAGTACTTGCTGGTATTGAATTACATCTTAGGTAGTCCAATAACGATTGGTGTTTTTTCCAAATCTAGAAGTGTCATTTGTGTTCGATAATATAATTTTAGACACTATACTGAGTCGTAAATAGAAATTTGCGTAAGTAGAGCACATGGCTCACAAACTTGTCATAAAATGTCATAAAATCTCATATAACTACCCCAAAATTTTCACTTATGCAAAAAATTTCATAAAGAACAATTTTCAATTGCTTTCCAGTGAGTTTTCAATCAGTGAAAAAGAGATAAAGAATTGGGGAAGGCTAGAAACAGGTAAAGACTATAAAACCGCGAAACTCTCATGGTTTCCAGGCGAGCTGCTGCGGAGGAGCAGTGGTTAGAGACAGTGAGAGAGCGCATGGCAGAAGGAGGAAACAGAATCACCCGCGGCGCGCGCGCCATGAGCAGCGAGAATTACCATTTTCGCAGAGTATATCCATATGCTATGAAAGAGCAATATATCAAAAATTGTAGACTTTCAAGTTGAGCGCATGCGCTCCGATACTAAACTGATCAGCGCGTGCGCTCTAATGCCAACCACGAAACGTTCAAAACTCGTCGACGGAAAACTCGACTGTGAGCGGAAAAGGCAGGCATCTCGGAGCCGATTAGGGCCCTATCGGGTTTGTTCTTGACAGTTTTTTTCGACCCTATCATTTCAATTTCGCCAGCCTTTCGATTTCCGGCAAAAAAACGAAGACGAAATTCATCGTGGACCCTGCCTTAACGGAAGTCAACAAAAAGCCTAGACATGCGACGTCTTGAGGTTTTCAGGGAGGGGGTTTCTTGCGGTATTGTCTACATATGTATAGTGAAGTCCACCAAAAGTTTCACATCTACTTATCAAAGAGAAGCGGCCAGCTGGAGATCAATACGCATGAATCCCATATCAGCATACTTGTCACCGGTTGAACAAGAGCTGTTACGCTGCAATCAGATCCATGCACATTGATTTCCAACCGACCGCTTCTTTTTGATAATAAGATGTACAACATTTGGTGGACCTCACTATACCATAGAATCCGACTATAGTCATATATGAGGTTGAATCCTAGATTTGCTATTCAGAGTGTCACCTTTCCATCACGTAACCTTGTGAACTCGCCATACTCTATGGGCATATCTTCTCCCACCTTTTCAACTCCACACCTGAAAAGTGCGCGCTGTAGCTGTGAATCGTAACTTTTATATTGACTGAGAGCAAGAGTAGTCTCTCTGAAAATACTGTGCTTATTTGGGCCTAGTTAAGGTCCGTAATTGCGTCTCGACACGTTTTGCGGCCGCACGCTCCCGAGTCAGAAGGGCTTCCAGCGCCGCAGCCGCCGATCTGCTGACTCTAGGTGGGTTTTGGAAATTGGAAAGTGAGAAAAATTGGAGAAATTTGTAAAAAAATGCCTGACTCGAGCGCGTGCGGCTGCAAAGCGTGTCGAGACGCAACTGCGGACCGGAATTTGGCCCAGATGAGCACAGTAACCCACTCACCAAAACTCGCCGACAGTTGACAGCAGCGGAGACAGCTTGGTTCCTGCATGCCCCCTCGCTTTTGCCACTAGCGCAACGTTGCTTACAACCCGAAGATGGCAGTGGACGCATGTGTACAATACTGAATAGAGAGGGAAAAGTTTTACGACCGAATGAAGAGGCATTTCGTTGTCTGGAACTCTCACAACAAATTAATCCATTGAACCAGAAAACTGATTAGGTTGGAACCGGTCTGCGCCTTGATTTTGCAGGCACTCTTCCATGTGAAATCGACTCAAATTAAAGCATACGTAAGTAACACTGAATGAATAGGGAAGCTGTTAATGTTGGAAGGAGAAGAAATCCATTCCAACAAGTCGCGTGTGTTGTTTCAAAGGCAGTGTTCGCGATGAAAAAGTTGCCCGCTTTTTTCTAAAACGTAAGCTTTATGTCCCTCTAAGAAGGGTAAGAACGGAAGTGCGACGAAAAACGGTCGTGAAGTGGGTGAAAATTTTGTGGGCTGGCCGACCCGTTGGGCCAACCTGCCTTTGTCCTATAACAGTTGTCCTGCGTTCGTTTTACCGTAGAAACAAGCACCCAATTTCCGAAAATTCGAAAAGTTCTAAGATCCCAGCATATATTGGCCCCTCTTATTATTAAGGAATTTATAATTAAGGAAAAAACAGATAGCAAAGCCATTCACCTAAGAATTCAGAAGCACGAAGCCATTTCCCCGACGTCAGGTTCGATGCGTTGTACGCAGTCTCTTGAAACATACTAACATAATCAATTTTTTCCAAAGACTTTTTTAAAGGCAGTGGACACGATCAAAAACGTGATCGAAAAACTACAAAAAATAGCTTGGATTGAAAACAGCTGGAAAACTGTTAAAAAAACGGTCTAGAATTAGAGTTTCTAGGGCCCAAAGATGCCAGTTCGTGCGCACTTGCATAGCGCCTCCCAAAAAGATGGCAGTCTTATGCTGAACAGTCAGAAATCATCGACATTCAGAGGAAGAATTTAATGCAAATTTAATTAATAAAAACAGTGGAACAGTGGAAGCAAGCACTTTAGTCAATGTTTTTGACTAAATGAGTACATAAATATTTGAGCAGGTCAGTCCGGAGGTTGATGTTGATTGATTGAAATTCAGTTTCAAGCCAGCCGATGTTCTTGATACTAGAGATCATCATTGCCAATGAGGTGGAGTGGGCTCGTCCACCATCAAAAGAAAAGAAAGTTCAGGCTTCAAATTTGGCCTGAAAAAGCGGTTTTTCGCGATTTTTTCGTGTAGGCCCTACTTCTCTGAACCCAGAAAAGGGTTCAGAGAGCAAAAGAAGGCAAGAATATGTATTTGATCACGACCACTGCCTTTGAACAGTTTTTCTCCGGTATTTTAATGTTCTGTGGGGTCTTTTCCCTATTAACCTCTCCTTAGTGGACTTACCTACCCAGAAAAACCTCGAAAGCTATAATATGGTTTTTTATCGTGAACGCTGCCTTTAAGTGGTAATACGTTGCGAAAGAACCGTTGAAAACTCCAATTATCACAACAACTACAGATAGAAGTAACTAGCAACTATACATTGGATCCGACTCATTGGGGATAATTGCGAAAATCACTCTTTTCTGCTTTACCGTGAACTGCAAGGTTTACGTTCAGATGAGTCTGGACTAAAAAGGCAGGGTGATCCGAACTTTCAAGTAACTAGAAGATTCTGTGACAAAAAATCCTAAAATATCCGATTTTTTTCGGATATCCGAATCAGTTCAAAATCCTTCATTTTACGAGCACTAATTTGAAACCGACGGTAATTTTGTTCTCGCATGAATGTTATAATGAGTTTCGATTGGAAAATCATCTTTTCCTAATGCATTAGGTTGACGGTGAAGAGAAAAACAGCTTTTCCTGTTCTCCGAAATGAGTCGGATCCAATGTATAGTAGCAACGGTGTACAAATTTCCACCATCTCGCATTTTTGAGCAGTTACGCTGGCTTGCAGGCAATTTCCCCAGTACCCGGTCGATGCAGACAAATTATAATGGAAGACTGGTGAAACTTGGAGTAATGACCACATTTTTTCTCCTATCTCTTAACAATGGTGCATTTTTGACGCTTCAAACTCCGCTATTGGGCCAAACTGGGCCCACCTGAGAGAATGAAGGTGAAAAATTACGGGTTGGTTCCACCGCGTACGATGCCTACAATGATGAATGGAAATTGGAGGTCAACGGTGCGCTAAAACGTACGAAATTGCGCGCTGAAGATCAATGTCGATATTTTTCTGTTCAAGCGACCATATGCGTAAATTCCTATATCCTGATCACTCTTAAGAGTTCATACAAATTTTCGATGAATTGATTACGCATAACATTGCTAGAAACTAACCATGAATGATGAAGAGCAACAAAAACATCCCCAGAACGAGTGACGACTCGCTCGATCAATAGGCAGTCATGATGATTTATACGAGCTTCTCTATCTAAACAGCTGATCGATGAGCTTCAAAGCATTCACATCTATGTTCATGACTAATTGTGTTTTATAATGCTACGGGCAATGCTATAATTTTCCGCCACAACATTATATGTTGATAAGGATTCTAACCCAGAATAGGAAAAATGGAAGTCATTTCGATTCTCACCCCAAACACTTAGGAAACGAAACCTGGATAAATAGCAGCGAGAAAAATTATGCACTGGCAGTGGAATCGAAAATTTTGAAAACAAGGTGTCACGAGAGTAAGGTATTCGAGTCCAGCGTGGTCGATTTAAGTGGGTTGTGTACTCTTTCGCCGTCTTACAAGCGTTTACCTTACATTTCCCGAGGGCTTTTATAGAACCTTTTTTGATAGCTTTAGGTGTATGGGAGGTGACAGTCCGTCTTCCAAATCTCCTACTTGCCTCAGAGATTTACAGAAGATTTTCAAAAGTGTGTGTTTCGATAGCTTTGCGAAGAGAAAATTGGTACACGAATTTCAATTTTTAGGGCATTCAAAAAATTGTCTCTGACTAAGCTTAAAACTTTTTTCTAGGGGTTGTTTTGGGTGCTAATTACGGAACTGAGGATCATTTGTCAATATCTAAAAAATTTCGTCTGATTTGGTCCGAAGCTTCGAAATGGGGAAAATTTTGCTGGCCAAACGCTACTTCTTAGGATTTCGAGAGTGCTACGATAAACACGTCCTAAAAATTCTACATACATAGGGGTTATTTGGGCTGGTTTACACAAATCGGTGATCGGTTTATCAATTTTTCTCGGATTACGGTAGGTAACGATGGGTATACGGTAGCTCGGCCAGTGTCTCAGATTTTATTCGAAATTTTTCTGTGGGTGTTAGTTGGGACGCTGAACACGAATTTGTGGTTTATTTTTCGATTTTCAAAATTATAAGGTATGTAAATAGCGCCAGTAATTGGCTTCGTACCTACCGTAAGCTACAGTAACCCTGAGTCTAGCGATAAATGAACACCATATTTGGGTTCAGCGCTATAATTAACTACCAGTTGAAATTTTTGGGCCGAATCCGAAAATTTTTCTCTGAATACCCCAAATATTCTCTGATGGGTACTCTCACAATTTCGTTAAGCATTGAAAATGCCATTTTCTGGAGTCCCCTTAGTCACTCAGGGAATTTCAAGCACGGGTCACTAACTTATGCACTGTCACAGACCTACAGCAACGACAACATGGTTTTCCAAGTCGCCACGTTATGATAGAACAGTCCCTAGTAAGATGGAGGGTGTACACAAAGAATAAGGTCTCACACCCTTCTCAGGAGTGGTCCCGTCGAATGTCGACATTTTTGAAAACTAGGTGTCACGAGAGTGGGGTTATTTTTAGTCCGGCGTGGTCAATTTACCTCATATATAAACTTGCTCGGTATCAGAAGAATGCCGAAGACCGCGAGTCCACGAACCTAAATTAGGGTTTTAACACTACAGTAACTTTAGTTCTATGCGACGCACCTGGAGTTTTTAGCCTTGCAGAATGGGATCCTAACTGCCCTTAGAGGACGCCTGGCTAAAAAAAAATTGCGAAGGCCCACACTCGGTAATTTTTTTGTAAGGCGTCCTCTGGAGCTATTATGAGCTCATTCTTCCGGGTCACAAACGTTCTTCTTGAATCTAATCGAACCCAAGGTACCTCTTTTTTAACCTAAGTTACTGTAGTTTTAAAACCTTATTTCAGGTTAATGCAATTTCGGAATCTTCTCCCGCTATCAGCATTGCGGTCCTCGGCGTTTCCATGATTACGGGAACGTTGGTATCCGGTATAATTCGACTACCCCAAACTCAAATATCTTACTCTATGTAGTGACTCCCAGTTTTCAAAAATGTCGACTTTGGGCGGGACCATACCTTAGAAAGGTGTGAGCCCGCATACAGTGTCGGTGTTTAGCCTCCATCTTAGGCAGCGTCCATAGGTTGCGAGAGCGGGCGCTCCGCTGTTGGGCGCCTCTCGACGCTCCTCAACGCTGCCCGCAAATTAACACAGGCGAACACCCCCACCTCGTGTTGATTCGATTGAAAACGTTTGATCGGGTGATCAATCGCTCGAGTCGGCGCAACTGCTGATGATTTCCCACGGTTTTCAACTTCCGTGGAGGGATTTTGGCAAACAAAGGCCCAGTAGTTTTTTGCTACACGTTTAATGTCACCTGCTTTAGTGATGGAGCAGTAAGCTTGAAACCTGCTGCTTGCTTCGTGGTGTTGGCGTAAGTGTGCGAGAGCGAGCGGGCGAGGGCGCGCGAGAAGGAGCGTCTGTGAGCAGCTGGCGAATCGTATGCTCACGATGACCATTGATTTTGCGTAATCGCACGCTCTCGCCACGTATGGACGGAGCCTTAGACGGAACAAGAGTGTACAAAGGGGAAATCGATTATGACGGACTCAACTATCGCACTCTCCTGACTCATACTTTGCAAAAATGTAGACTTCCGGCGGGACCACCTACAGCAGGTGTGGGCCCGTACAGTTTAACGCCTTTCAGCGTCCATCATATGGTTAGACCGCGAAACCTTACCTGTATACTAATTGACCTCCGCTCGACTCAATTAGTCGTCATCCCCAATTTTTTCATTTCATCTACATACATCCCTCTTGTGTGGACCTTTCTAGATTTGGTATTCAGCTTCGACCTTTCTCAATATTTTATGCATTTTCATGGCATATTTATTCAGTTGTTCTAGTGTGTTTCACTGAAGAACAACTGAATAAATACGCTGTGAAAAAGCTTGGACTGTACACATTGCATTTTATAATGTGAATTTCATTTCAAACTTGCTTCCTCGATTTCCGGCGAAGGAATATGAAACTTACCCGCGATCCTCCATGCTCCTGCGATCCCTTATAGTTTTGTGAGATTCAGGATTGAGCACTTGGTGGGATCAAATACTGGTCGCGTCCCTCATGTCTGACACGATTTGTGACGCTGCGATGTGAAACTTACGCGTATTCCTCGATGCTCCCTTGACCCGTCTTTGACTGTGAGATTCAGATACCTGCAAAATTTAAGCGCCTGGCTGAATCGTACCCGCATCGTGCATCTCGTCTCTTAATGGGTTTCGGAGATTAAAAATCGCATAGTAACCAGTTTGGATGACGCTTTTCCCAACTAGCAAATGTTTGTGCCGTTTCTGGTCTGAAAAAAAAATCGAAGCGTCTTTTTTTGCATTTAACCATTTATTAGTGTATTATTCACATACACTTTTAGTGACCAGTTCTCTTTTTGGAAGCGAAACATCTTTACGAACTCATATTTATTTGAAAAGATTTTTATTTTCCTATTACATCTCGTAGGCTTGGCGTTTGCCAATCACTTCATCGCCTCCACTTTTCGCTTCCAATGGTTCCAATTTTTTGAAATTTCACAGCTTTTGGAATCAGTTGTTTCCCTTCTTTCAACAGCGCAACTAAGAACACTAACTAATGCTCAAATTTTGCTTCTGGGGGATCTGAGTTAAAATTGATCTTGTCCTCAACTTTTTCCATACCCTGCTTAGATTAGTGGACACGAAGGCATTGAGTCTGAGGTATATTTTAGTTCTCTTGCTTTTTGGATAGTGCATAACTTGGAAGTAAAGGCTTCCATACCGAAGTCAGCGTAGATGATAGCGTTCGGGAGCGAGAGTAAGAGCGCGTGAGTGGCAAGAAAATCGTGTGTCCTCGATGAACATCGATTCGGCGTAATCGCGCGCTTCCGCAAGTGGACGCTGCCACAAGAATAAAGCTACGGGATGTTGATCGAATTTAGCACACGTGACGCACGCTGCGGAAAATCGCTGCGCGCACGTCGTCAGTGGAGCGCTTTAACCGAGCGCCAACTATGTTTCTTGTCAGAAGCCCCACAGTTAACGCACCCTCACGACGACGTGCACGCAGCGATTTTCCGTCATGTGTGCCCGCGCTGTGGATTCGATCAACATCCCTAAAGTAACCCCTGCTCAGACATCCGCCGGATCCCACCCCCCCTCGAACGGGGTCCGTCCCCAGATTTCTGTCAGTCGGACCCTCTAGCATTGTTCCGAGAAGACATGGGGGAGAACAAATTTTATTTCTCACCCACGTCTTCTTAGTTGGAAGAAGTGAGGAGCGAAAACGGAAAGGGGTTCGACACGACAGAAATCTGCGGTCGGACCCGTTCACTTCCTGAGTGACTCCATCCAGATCAATCTGGTGCGAATGCATTGGTTTCAAGTAGTGATTCCCCTATAATACAAGCAAAATTTGTACATTTTAACGCTCAGTTAGCGCATTTAATTTCAGAAAAGAACCGATCTTCCGAAATACCACGTGAAGTCTGCCAGGGAGCGAGTTGCCGCCCATGCTGTCTGTGTGCTTGCTGGACAAGTCTGGCGTTTCTATACGAGGGTTTTCGCAATCCAATAAGGCCTTTTCCAGAGTTCGATAGCCGCGCGACGCGATGGTATGACAACCATGAGCATCGATCGAGATCGCGTCGCAAGTCGATCGGTATTAAAACATGCCAAAGCGGCGATCAGCGATGGGAGTGTAAATTAGGCTTGAAAATAAGTGGCAAATCCTTTTGGACAGCACCCCATTCACAGTACCTCCGTTCGTGGCGGGACAAACATGAATGCGTATCTCACATGCTAACACCGATTCTCGGCTCTTCTGGTCAATCGATATGATCAACTCAACGAGAGGGGTCTCAATGTGTGCAAACCACGAAAAGGAGCTGTGATTTCCGGTGTATTATCAACCCTACAACAGTCGTCGTGTAGCGTGCTCCAAGAGAGGCTGTCACGGCAACTGCGCGCCGATAAATACAGTAGGTAGAACTAGCGTCATATTTTGTTTTTGAAGACAAGTTTCAGGTTCTCCTATCTTTATCGGTACTCGCATAGTCACAGGATAATATTTTTTTTAGAAACCTGAGGTTCTCCCATGTTACGAATATGTGTAACACAACAGTTTGTTCTCGCTAATTGGAGCTTTCGGCCATGAAAAAAATATTGTGCATTTTCCATAGACTCGCGTACTCCACATTCCTCTTGTTCCTCCTATGTTGAAACCTTTCTGTCAGCATCAAACCACTCCACTAGAAAGCGCTCCATTTCCATAGAATTATAGAGGAGTTTCGCAGAAATTTATACATCATTATGCCAAGATTTATCGAAAAACGAATGTAGAATGGTCCTCATCATTACTGTATTGGATAGCACTTGTAGGCCTTCTCAACACATAGATATCCATTGGGGCATAGGTTGTTCACACAAGGGCCAATCGGTTCGGATCCGGGCTTGACAACGGCTGGAAAATTTCAAGTTGATTTTCAGTGTAGGTTATTACAGTTTACCGCAATGGCTATGGTGTGCTTGCGGTCGACACACTAAACCTACGGTGGAAAGCCTGGCGCTTTGCCAGATTTCGTCATCGATCGACAACACAGCTGATTTTCTGGGTGAGTTCCTGTTCTTGTGATTTGTTCTTGTTTGTTTCTGCTTTGTTTTTGTTTCTGACATTTAAATATTGCAAACAGGGGCTTTCCTTAGTGCGTGAGGGTAATTAGGGCTTTGAATAGTCTCTTTTCAAAATTCTTTTTCGAAATTGGAAAACAACGATAAATATCCCTCGCACGCTGAGAAAAGCCCCAATCCGCAATATCATAAGAGTCAGAGTTAAAAATGAAGCAAAAACAAGCGTAAGAAAAAAAGAAACCCGTGTCTCACGCAGAAAATCAGCATCGATGACGGAATCTGGCGAAGCTCCAGGCACACACTTTCGGTTTTAGTGTGTCCACCGCAACTGAACCATAGCCTTTTAACATTGCGGTAAACTGTATTTGTGCAGGGCTTAAGGGCAACACATGGTAGGTTGACTGAACTAAGCAGCACACACACAACGCATGCCGTTCCCGAAATACTGATTCTCACAAAAAGTAAAATTTCACCTAAATGCTTCGGCGTATGGTATATACGGTTTTAATAAAACTCACGCTTCTGCCGTATGCAGATATTGTCCTTACAGTGGTACGTCTCTGGGCAGACATTGTTCACACATTCTCCGATTTCTTCAACTGAAACACTTTCCATGTTCTTTTAAAGAAGTTAGATCTGGCTCATTGATCCTTACTAGAAACTGCTTTAAACTCCCCGTGGAGATTCGGAAAACTATCTCTGGCGAACTGGGCGTCGACAACAGGTTAATCCGCCCACCATGAGTCACCGCTGGCCAACGCGCCGACATTCGGCGGGGCCGTGGCCGCGAGTTATGCTCTGGTCGATGTCGAGCTGTTGCACAGCTATTACGGCCGCGAGTTATGATCTCGTCCATGTCGAGCTGTTGCTCAGCTAACGCTCTAGATACAAGGGAAGTATATGACGCATTTTTCAGGCATGCTGTGAATGATGAGAGCGCAGCCAGTTCAATTACCCAAGTTTACCGTACATTGGCTCCGCCCAGCATCTGGAGGTCATGCCTATCCGGTGGTGACCCCAGTGGAGGCTGGGCGACCCAGCCGCGACGCGTGTTGGTGTGCCGACCGCGACACGTGTCGGTGTGTTGACAGCGACGCGCGTCGGTGTGCCGACCGCGACGCGTGTCGATGGGCCGACCGCGACGCGTGTCGGAGTGCCAACCGCGACACGTGCCGGTGTGCCGACCGCGGCGCGTGTCGGCGTAAAGTAGAACCTAAACTAGATGAAACAGTCCTGTAGGATGTGAATTGCTGCTATATAGGCCGCTAAACGGGACACATCGAGTTGGCAACAGCCCGACAACAGGCGGACGTCGCTGGGCAACGGGCAGGTCTCAGGCTGACAATACGCGCGATTTGACTTTGTCAACAGGGAGCGGTTTATGAGATGACAACTTATCAACCTGTTGTCAACGCCCCAGTTTGCCTGAGATGTTGTCGCATCTGTAGGTCTGTGACAGTACAAAAATGATTCAAGCTTGAAATTCCCTAGATGGCTGCAGGGATTTCAAGAAAAATGGCATTTCCATTGCTTCACAAAAAGGTAAGAGAATTTTCGAGACGTTCTTGAAAAAATTTTCGGCTCAAAACTTTTAACTGAGTGTTATTTACGGCGCTGAACCCGAATCTGGGTCAATTCCTCGCCCGACGTAAGGTTACAGTAGGTTACGGTCGGCATAATTCTTTTTAACTGGCATTACTTCTCATAAAATTTAAAAAATCGGAAAATAAACCTTAAAGGCATCGTACACGATGAAAACCGAATTCCAGCTTTTGTGTTCAGTCGGACTAGTGGGTCATAGCAATGTCACTCAGGAAGTTTGGAGTATCAAAATCCCCTCTGAATGAACATTTGCTTACCACAAAAAGGCTTCCTGGGTTTGGGGGCCGGCCTTGGGGTCGATACATTGTTACAATGGACAAAACTCCGTGGTCGCTGCCAGCGATCGTGCGTTGACGCGTCGTAGGGCGCAATTGACACGCCACTCGATTTCACGTTCGACATCGATCGAAAGCAGCTGACAGCAATGGACGCAGCAGGTTAGGAACCCTTTTTAGTTTCGTCCGAGAAAAAATTATCGCTCGTCTGAATGGCGTCCTCGGTGAATTGCTTCCAACGCTGCGCCAAGGAACGAATCGTAAAAGTGTTCCTTGCGTTCTTCGCGCAACTATCCCAAGTTGTTGTCGGCGGGAACTTCAAATTTGTTTTGAGCTTTCTTGAAGTGGGTTTTTCTTGAAAAATTGACGTTTTTTTAGGGGGCTTTTTGCAACGTTCAGTCACTGTAGGGATATAACAACACGAAAACGTCAAAAACCCAAGTATGGTTTTCATCGCGTAAGATGCCTTTAAATTCGTGTTCGGCGTCCCAAATAACACCCACAGTGAAATTAGGAGTCAAACCTGAGACATTGACCGACCTACCGTATACCCACCGTAGCTTAGCGTTATCTATTGAAAATCGATAAATGGGTTGCTAATTCGTGATAGGCGGCCCCCTATGTAAAAGTTTTGTGGCGATATGATCGTAGCATTCTCAAAATCGTCAGAAGTCGCGTTTTGCCAGCAAAATTTCCCCCGTTTTGAAGCTTCGTACTAAATCAGATAGAATTTTTCAAATATTGACAAATGGGCCTCAGATCCGTAATCAGGTCCGAAAACCACCGCTAAACACAAGTTTTCAGCCCAATCCGAGACAATCTTTTTGAACATCCGGGAAATTGCCATTCGTGTACACACATACCCCTTTTATCAACGCTAAGCTATGAAAATCTTCACTTCTGGAAATCTCCTGTGAATCTCTGAGGCGCGCACTCAGGGAATTTGCAAAACGGATTATCAATGCTGTGTCCCATACCTACAACTATCAACACATGGTTTTATAAAAGCCCACGGGAAATGCAAGGCAAGCCCTAGTAAGGTCAGACGAGTCTCGGCTCAATCGACGAAGTCTGAGCTCGGGTTGGCGAAAGTGCAAATGCCGGGGAACACCAGTCGCTAGCGGAGTGGGAGCATTGATGAGCTGGTTAATACCCTAGGATATTTTTAGAGCTCTGCGATGGATTAAGAAGCTCACTAGATGGTCTGCGTGCAGACGCGTTCCGGCCATATCTTAGCGCGTTTTGACAGCTCCCGTGTTTGTGAGCGAGGTCAAAGCGCAATTCGAACCCTTATATGCTGCTCTTAGCTCAGGCTAGAACTTGCCGCGACCAGCGCCGCTACTACGTGCACTCCACCCATATCGTCCAAAATTGATATGAATGATCCCCATTGTGGCGGTCGAGCGTAGCGGTAACTACGTATCTGGCCTTAATTTGAAAGGAATGCCCGTAGGCATTGCCCTTAGGCAGGGCTCTAAATATTCGGATCAACTCGAAAAGTCTCCAGTTCTGATCAAAATTTTTTAGACTGTGCATTTCCTCCCCCCACATCGTTAGTAGTCAGATTAAGGACTTCAAAACCCTAAGGACTTTCGCCAGTCCACCCTAGCGAAGGCACCGGACGCGATCACTTGCGACGGCAGTTTTTTTTTCGCGGCACCACCTGTCGGCGGGAAATTGATCGCGCACGGGCATCCGCCGCCGCGACCCGGTCCATTCACTTAAAGGCAACGTACGCGCAGAAAACCGTATGTTATTTTTCCATGTTTTTGTGTAGCTTGGCCTCTCTAGTGACCGGAAACGTCGTAGGGCCCCATGAAAACCCTTCATTAGTAATGAAAAGTCAATCGGGACACATCGTAAATACGAATTCGAATTTCGCGCCAAAATCGTTTTTGAACTTTTTCTGCTTCTGGAGGCCTCGTCACTGTCATTTTCGACGTTTTTCTGCATGTGGAGTTTAGGCCGAAACTGTTTCTCATGTTGTTTGACGGTTGCATCAACATTCTATGAAAAAGTGCTAGATGACTGGTGAGAACTGGTGGCGGCTCCTCAGCTTTAACCCCTTCCAACCTCACAACCCTAAGGTTTCGACGCTCCAAAATTTACCAGTGTGGTCTACCGGGCCCATTCATGGAATTGAGCCTGAAAAATGGAAATTGGTTTTTTCAGCGCGAGCGATGCCTCTAACTAAATTTCTTGAGAGGTCTATAAATGGTACTGAGATTCTAGTTGAACTCACTATTTTCCTTTGACTTACTGGCCGTCGTGAAGCACAACACCATTGTGAAGAACAGAATGTGTCCAACGAACTGCATTATGGATGATACCTGAATGCAAGACGAGTGGAATTCATTGGATGAACCCACATTTTACGTATTATGGTTTATGTACAAATGTTATGTTTCATTTTCGAACTAGAATAGTTTCTAAATATTAACAATTTCCTTTTCATACTACCCCAAATGAAAATATTGTTGAGCACTCGAAATTTTTAGTTTATTCTGACTTATTCTGTTATCCTGTGCGAAATTTTCAGAGATCCCTAAAAGGGATTGTTTCCAGGATACTTAAGATTTACAGCTTGAGTTAATACTGAGTATGGCTATGATTTCATAGCACGAGAAAAGACTGAAGTACGAAGCGTTCCGAAAAGTGTCCACACTTTGTTGTTCCCAGAAATATGTACATATTAGGCCTCATTCTTATACGTTTTGTCCTCTTGGAGCTTTTTTTTATTCGAAACATATAAAGTGTTAACATCTGGAAGCTTCGCTGATTATGCAGCTTGTCCTTGCCTTTCGCCCGGTATGCACCAGCGGCTGAATTTATCATTGGGATATCCCTGGGTTTGAAGATTCGGGTTGGGTTTAACGCATGCGCAAGCGCACAAATCCCTGCGTAATCCATGGACCTAGGGATGATGCAGTGCAGAATCAGGGCTCAGGAGTAGTAATTTTACACTAACACTGCATTTTGAATGAATTTGCGAAATTTACTCAATTCTGCTCGAACGTGACAAGATTTTGATCCTGTAGGTAAGATCAAGATGCTATAGGTGAAAGCTGCACGGGTTTATTCGACTTCCTTCATAGAAACGCGCATAATTTCAGCTATAGTCCACGGCAACGGAAAAGACGATTATGCGGTCGCGTATTTCCACTAGGCATAGAGTTCATTATAATCAACAGCAAAGTTGTAATTTACTCCTGAATTTGAAAAAAAGAACACCAGGAAAGTTGAAAAACGATAAGATGAAAAAACGCACCAGCATGACAGCCATTTTCCGATCACCTGGACTGTACTTTCAAGTCCTTGCAAACCTCTTTGCGTGAAGTTTTTAGCTTTCTTCAGCTGTTTGCCATTTTTTTTTCGTAGAAATTGGATGATTGCTGTGAAATTCAGAGCGAAAAAAAAGCGATAATTACGAAATTATTAAGAAAATTCCTGCCGTACTCTTTCAAAATTATGATTTAAGAAGATTTCAAAGTGCATAAATAGAGAAAGTCCCGCGTTATCGAGTTTTCCGTGGAAAACGGTACGAATGATTAGAAAGATGATATGAGCAAACGGGCCAGAGAGGTGAGAGTTGGAGATTTTCCGACGTAAGGTGGCATCTAGAGTTCTGCGAGCTGCACCTTGTGACAATGGTAAGAATCGAAGGGCAGCTACAACGCTGCGTAGCGGTCCTTTATTCCCTGGCATTGTCTCAACTCGCAGCTCGCAGAACTCTAGATGCCACCTAACTCTCCATGGGCCGGATTCGTCAATCATTATACGTCGGCTATAAGGGCGAATCAGGTATAATCTTCCGCATTCCCTAGGAAAGTGGGGCTGATTATACACCGCCGCGACCTTATACCCGGGGTATAATCGTTGGAGAATCCGGTCAGGAGCGGCATGCATGAGTGCGACGGCGAGGATCAGAGACGCACTCGCCATTATTTCAATTTAAATTGTGGCGCACATGTGCGGCGTAGCGCGTCCTAACCTGGGGCGCAGCAATTATGAGGATGGGGGTTTTCTGCACAGAAGCGAGGAGTTGTCTCGTTTTCGCAGTTCGCTTGCTTCTCAGTTTAGGTGAATACGTCGTGAGTGGAATTAGGACAGCAAAAGGTGAGACAATTCCCTCGGTGTGTACAGAGCCCCTATCCCCATTTATGCATGCCACTCTAGCGGACGACTGCGGAACAAAGAGAGGAGAGACCGTGTTGTCATCGGTGAACTGCTATTGCTGGGTTCAGCTACCCTTTTATGTGGGTGTTAATCGCCAGTTCCACTCGTTATTATTTTTTATAATAAATATGAACCTGTCATCGCTGTTGATTAACTAGTCGTTCCCATGTGTTCTGACGGATTTGCTGCTCTACATCCCTAATTAAATCATGTGAGTTGTACTTTTGAGCGTTGTTATACTTCTGCAACGCGGAAACGACACGTTTCGCCATCTATTGCACCTCTATGCGGAACTGGACTTCTTCCCATCCCGATGCTGGAGGTTAGGAAATCTGTCCGTTCCGGCGATGGATCTCTGACAAGGAAACTACTACATATTAGTGAAAAAAGCTATCCCAAATAAAGCGCATACTTCTGGAACCCTTTCTAGACGTAGAAACCGGATATGAGTACCGATGCTGGCTACAAATACTCTGAGCAAAGTTATAGGCTTTATGTCTTATTTTACTCTATGGTTGATTTCCTCATTGCCAGTCTTGATATCACTAAGTTGGCTCTGGGAAAAGCATCCGAAGAAATCGTGTCAGATCTGACCTAGAAATCACCTAATGAGGATTAGTTGGGGTGCTGTTAGGAAGGTAGTAAGGACTACGGAGGAACAGGAGAGACTATCGGAGGACAACTTTTTGTCCTCGTTTTGCGTGTCACACTCGAATATCGTCCGGGTGGGACTACGGACTATCGTTCAACTATGACGAGGGTCCGGTCATCAACTCTGTTTATCTGGCTCCAGTAATGTCTTTGATGCTTACCACTATGATAGTTCGCAAGTCCGCAAGACAACTGCACGCATCACCACGCCCTGACGTGCGCTCGGAACGCAAAGGAAATGCGCATGCTAAGCGCCTCAGTGAAATAACAAACAAAACGGTGTGCGATCTTGTACTTCCGAGATGATATCTGTCGCTTCAATTATGCTAGCTTGAAGTAAACTAGAGTACAGTACCAAACTGATTTTTTTGCTAAAATGGCGTTTTGCGGCGCTTTTGAACGCACATTGCGCAGCATCGCCCTCACTCACCTAAAAATTGACAAGCCTAACTTTTGAGGGATTTTTTTTTGTTTCTCTTAGTGAGGCGAACGAAGTGATATGTGAAAAATGTTGTAATTTCGGTGTTTTGTCGAAGAATGCGTATTTCCTTCTGAAGTTTCCATTGAACACACCCAGACAAACCATCGTTCGGAGCAGGACCGGCTCCTCGCAATTACGCCGCTCGGACAGCGGCCAAGGGTAGAAATGCCACCGCGGTCCCCGTCCCGTTCTCATGCACTGGAGGGGGTTAGCGCAGCTCTTCAGGAGGGCAACCCTCCGGGCACCGGCGCTTGCCCCCCCCCAATCGGGGGGGGGGGCACGGTCGAAGTGACAACTCGGCTTGATCAGAGCCCCCTGCCACTGCCCTGAAGCTCCCCCCCTGTCACAGCCTTGAAGCCCCCCTGTCACTGCCCTTAAGCCCCCTGTCACAGCCTTGAAGCCCCCTGTCACTGCCCTGAAGTCCCTCTGTCAAAGCTTTGAAGCCCATCTGTCACTGCCTTGAAGCCCCCTGTGACTGCCTTGAAGCCCCCTGTCACTGCCCTGAAGCCCCCTGTAACTGCCTTAAAGCCCCCTGTCACTGCCCTGAAGCCCCCTATGACTGCCTTGAAGCCGCCCTGTCACTGCCCTGAAGCCCCCCTGTGACTGCCTTGAAGCCGCCCTGTGACCGCCTTGAAGCCCCCTGTGACTGCCTTGAAGCCCCCCCGTCACTGCCCTGAAGCCCCCCTGTCACTGCCCTGAAGCCCCCCTGTGACTGCCTTGAAGCCCCCCTCTCACTGCCTTGAAGCCCCCCTCTCACTGCCTTGAAGCCCCCCTCTCACTGCCTTGAAGCCCCCCTATCACTGCCTTGAAGCCCCCTGTCACTGCCCTGAAGCCTCCCTGTCACTGCCCTGAAGCCCCCTGTGGCTGCCTTGAAGCCCCCTGTCACTGCCCTGAAGCCCCCGTCACTGCCCCGGAGCACTAATGTCACGGCCCCGGAGCAGTGACGTCACTCCCTCCGGAGAGCGTTGCCGCTCTCTTTCAAAAATATCCCTTTCTTACAGGGACTCAAAGCCCCCGTTCAGGGCCGGCCCTGTTGGGCCGAATGCGGCTCTCTATGAGGTGAGGCGCCTTTTATACCGGTTGAGCACGTGACAGATCACAGGAGAAGTCACGTCAAATCCGGACAAAACTTGACGTTAATGACGATGCGTGCGTTTGACCCTACTATGCCTTCTCTGGCCTCTATTGTCGTTAAATACCTTCTACGACTTCTTCCTATCTTTTCCCTCTCTTCCTCTCGTGGGGGGCAAGCGCTGGAGAAGAGCAGGGGCCTCCCTGAAGCCCCCGAGGTAGGCAACCACTGTTGCTCCCCCAAGTCGAAAACGGGCTCTATTGGCCGCTGTCCAATCGCTCTCAGTGCGACAGCGGTGCCATCGCTAAAGATAGAGAGACGCAGGATTGATTGTTCTTTGGATGATAACGTGCAGGCCACGCTATCACTCAAAGAAGAACCCATCCTGCGGGTATAAAAGGCGGATCGTCTCGTGTAGACGGCAGTTGGCCTTTCGAGGCCACTCTTGAGAGGTGATTTCGGGTTGCTCTCTGGAGGACAATTTTGGCGGACGAGGGGATCCACCATGGCGCGCAGTGAGGAAGGATTCCTCATTACGGACCATGTTGAGATGGTATCCATGTTGCGGCTTGTGGCAGGATCAAAGACAGCGTTAACGATGATCATCCTCGTTGACTTTCCACAGTGGAAAGATAGGCGAGAAGGACCCTAGGCTCCCAATGTTGAAAGAACGCAGGGAAACGAGCCATGAGCGGCAAAATAACGGCTGCAAAGAAGCGTTTTGGTGTCCCAGACACGCCTCGTGCTCCATATCCGCCCACACTCGGAAGAACAAATTAAGACTCAGATCACAGGAATGATCAAGTCAAGGAAATGCTGATAAATGAGCTGGGGTGCGTTCCAAGAAAGTTTCCATGATGCCGTGGGAGGGCAACTAGCCTTTCCATGGCCGAACTTGTTTCCCATGACCACGAATTGTAACTGCTAATTGCTTCCACGTAGCCGTTGTCTACGTTTTCATGGTGAACTTTTGCCATGGGAATGTTCTTGGAACGCACCCCTGATCGCATTATTGCACTGATAGGTATCATCCATCTAGCGGTCAATTCCTCCACGCTCAAAAATCAACGTGAACGAGCGAGGGCCTATTCTGGCTCAAAAACGCGTCCTCTTGAGAAGAGGCGGAAATAAAGAAGAATAAGCAATTGGGAAATTTTCGAAAATTGCCCGAGCAGCAACCGCGGTCCAAAATGCTACCGAATATCGATTCGAGCAGAACCGCGGTCTCCCTGAAAGCGGCTGCTGTCGGCCGAGTAGATGGTGAATTTTCGCTTGGAGCGTAGAGACAGCGTCGCTCGTTTTGCTCTCTTGTCCCGCTCCGAGCGATAGTTTGTCTGAGGCAGGTCAAAGCATGACAGAGTTCTGCTATCACGATAGGGGACTTCGAGATGGAGATATGCATTTTTCGATTAATCTCTGGAGCTGAATCTGTGACCTTGTGGCAGCATTGTAAAGGACTCGTTGCAACCAATTTAAAAATTTTTTCATAACTGGAACTAGATCAGTTTTAAGCAGATTATGGTACGCTTTCTGCGCTTGGAAAGCAATCGCGAAACGTCTTTATGCAGAAAAAATTTGCTTGGTACTGTACTTTCTGCGTCAGGGCCTCACAGGGCTCCCTCTATCCTTGTCAGGTGAAAGAATTGAGCCCCGCTAGCGCTTAATTTCTCTTCCAGCCAGTGAGTCTATGTCAGTCGTTGTCAGATGGAGAATCGGTGAAGCTCACGTGGCAATACATACCGCTCGCATATCAATCCATACTGACCGGCCCTCAACACTAAGGCGGCGTTAAGAGGTTTTGCGGGGCGACGCGATGGCACATCTCAGTGCGACGCGAAAATCACGTCGAGGTGAACGAGGTGAGGTGAATGCTGCATGAACGCTGGGCGAACACGCGCAGTTGCGTACGTACGCGATTTCTCGTAAACAAGCAACGACATTTTTTTGTAGCAATACCAACAGTATTTTCGTGTTCGTTTTCGTGCGAGTAATTTTGATTACACTTATTTTATTGCTTTTGAGGTCAGATTTGGTTCTGTGTAATGAAAAAAAAACACCGAAGAAAAGCGGCAACGAGTCTGCCATCGCGCGACGTCTTTCGCGTCGCTATGCATTGCAAGGCAACGCCATGGACGTTTCGCGGGGGCAAACTGCGCGTCATTTTGAATGTATTGCACCTCTTCACTGGGAAGACCAAGCGACGAACCGACGTCGCTTGATTGATACGTATGCTGATTATAAGATCGCGTCGCGCCTCGAATGAACTCTGAACGACGCGTAACGCGCCCATTCGCGTTCAAAGAAAACACAACAACCTTGGTTCAAGCATCGTCTGTCGCGCGATAGGTAATCAGCTCGTCCCCTTCTAGTACGCCTCATTGTCTGAGATTGCAATACACATAATACAACGGAGCAAATGTGAGCCCACAGAGACGTATAGTCTCGTATGGTCCTTCTCCAATGATTAGGCCCACGTTTGCAGAAGAACGGTTTAGCGAACCAGGGTTCCAGTAATTGATTGCTACACTTATCCTTCGCGCGTCATGCCTTTACGGAGACTATGAATACTCTAGCGGCGACGCTATGGCGGAGCGGAATAAAATGAGCCTGAACTTTCTGAAGCAAGCGAATTTTGAAACAGTATTCACCTTCATGGTGGTTGGGGGATAGTACTGGAATAAATTATCATGGAACAGAATTAATCTGATAATAGATCAGTAATCAAAATGCTGAGAATGTCATTACTGCCGTCGCGGCCATGTCGTGTGCCGCGCAGGCGTGGCGTCAGGCCATTCGTACTTCAACGTCACGCTCACTCGTCACGCGCTGCCGCTTCGGAGAATGAATTGCGCTTTCGGTGCAGTGGTCGCGATGGAATACGGTTGCCGATGTTTTTGCCGGACAAAGACCTCTGGGTGTCTAGTGTCTTAACTATGATAAGAGAACGCTTTAAAATTTGATTGTCAAATTTCCTTTGTCAATTATTGAGGTTTTGATCGCTGTGATTATTTTCCGTGGGTTGATAACATTTTGTGTCGAGGTTTTTTAGTTCAATTAGAAACACAATTTATGAGAGTTATATTTCGTAAGACTTTGAGCTTCTTTTTTTCTTGATTCAACTACTTCAGAAGGCGGAAAGCAGCTGACTGCTGCTGTATTTTTGGCTGTATTCACTTAAGGCTGTAGTTATACACTGGCGAGACGCCGCGGAAATAGCAAGACAACTACCACTTCTGTGCGTCCCAACTGTGCGGAGGCATGTTCAAAGGAAGGGTTGTCCCACAAAAACGCGCCGGAAGACCGGCCCGAGCAATTATACACGCCGCGGCACTGTATACTTATCCTGGCGGGACCTCCCCTATTGGACATTTGACAATTTCCATCAGCTGATTATTTTTCAAATCTAAATTTGTAAAAATGTCACCAAAACAACATAATGAGCCCTTCTATGACAAGGACAATACATTTATAGTGACTTTCTGCAATAAACAAGTGATAGAGGCGTGAAATATCGATAAAATACAATTGAAACGCCTGGGAATTTTCAGTCTGCAATATTGCGACAAAGACGTCGAGGACGCAATATTGCAGACGAGTCCCTGCTCCACGCAGCAAGCGGCGGCAATGTCATCGCGGGACGTTTTCGTTCCGCTGGTGTATAACTAGGGCCTAAAACTCCTTTCTTGTGCTACTACAAAAGCTATTCCTATTTGATGTGTTTTACATAATCATTCGTGAGTTCGTTGGCAGCAGATGGGATTGATCCCGTTCTGGGTTGGAGTTTTCTTTTCTTTTTGGCGAGATTTTTCGTCTGCATCTCGCCCTATGGAATTAACACCCGTAAACGTATCCGTTCGTCAGCTCACAGACCATGAAAATTTTAATGAAGAGGCTAAAATAGCCTCTTCATGAAAAAATAGATGAAAGCTAAAATATCTCTCCTAATGCGACTTCAAACCCGACCATGGTCTTCAAACTCTCACACATAATGATTGAAAAAAAATCGTGAGAATAATAATGTATTGTCATGCAGGAGGAGGTAATATAGATTTGATTTGATATATTATACGGGAGATCCGTGGAGAATAGCAAATAAAGCAACTAATAGGTGAGTATAGCAAATAAACACAGCCACAGTTACCTGTTATTCGCTCTCTAAAAATGTGAAAAACAAAAAACATTCTCAAAATGGCCAAACTCAAAAAGTGAACCCTAAATCTCATTAAAGAAATGAAAATTTTTTCTGAAAACAGATTTATGGTGTTCTTCTTACCGAACTGCAGTATTAACGTCGCAAACACTAAGGTATGTCAGCACGAGGTGCTGAGTTGATCGCAAAACGCTCGACTTCGAGCGATGTTGAACCAGCATTATCTGTTCCCGGACACGCTTATCCGTTCTCGATTAAGGGCGCGAAATTTCCAGCTCTGCAAAAAAACAACAAAAATTAGATGAAATTTAAAGGCAGTGTTCGCGATGAAATAAGCTTGTCTACCTTTCTTCTCTGAACCATTTCTGGATTCAGAGTAGTAGAACCTATACGAAAAAATAGAGAAAAAAAACCTATTTTGGGTCAAATTATAAGCCACAACTTTCCTATCTTGTGATGGTGGATGAGCCCACTCCACATAAGCGATATCGATCACCTCTAGTCTCAAGGGCATCAGCTGGCTTGAATTTGAGGTTTAATTATAAATTCCCTTTGGACTGGCCTGCTCGAATCTTTTTGTCCACATCCAGTTCAAACATTGAATGGAGTGCGAGTTTACATTGTTCCACTATTTTTATTATCTAAATTTGTATTTATTTCTCGCTGCGATTGTCGATAATTTTAGACTATACACACATGAGACACCGACCTTTTAGAGCGGAGCTGAGCACGTGTGCACTGATCGAGAACCTAGGAACTTGAAAACTTTACTTATAGCTCATTGCTTGCAACGTAACGTTCGTGATTTCTGGCCGTTTTCGAACAAGTCTGATTTTTATAGTTTTCTGAACAACGTTTTTCACCGTTACCACTGCCCTGGCAGGTCCACTACTGTTGCATCGGTAAATCTGTAACATTCCGTGTGTGAGTAAAGTATGATTGCGTTGGTGAAGATTTACCGAGCAGCTGAGTGAGGGTGGCGTCCATGTCAAAACTGCTCCACCCTGACGAATTCTGTGGTAAGCATACTCTACAAGTGGGAGGCAGGAAATTAGGTATCGTCTGTGTCACCTAGTTGCAAGAAGCCGCGAAGCAGCTAAAGCCAATCCAAATAAGGCCGTTCACCTACTCCGTCGGGTGCGTGTCGAGCGGCCGCCACGAAGGCATTTTCAGAACTTATAAATCGCTTAGATTGAGTGTTAAAGACAGCGTACACACTCGTAAACGTGGTTGAGATAACTAGAAATTGAATGGTGTGGCACAGAACACAATGCCTACGCATCTCGAAGCGTTAAAAACGACCCACAATGGCGCTACATGAGGAAGAAGTTGACCCCACCCCTGTATCTGCCCGCCCCTGTATTTGCGTCCTCCTCCAAAACAGAGGTTCTGGGCCATTCCCACTATCAGCGACGTTTGTGGGTGGTGCAGTAAGTGCAATAAGTAAAATACATACATCGATGACGGTGAGAATTGCCCAGAACCCCTGTTTTGGAGGAGGACGCAAATACAGGGGCGGGCAGATACAGGGGTGGGGTCAAGTACTCACTCATGTAGCGTCATTGTGGGTAGTTTTTGACGCTTGAAGATGCGTAGGCGTTGTGTTCGGAGCCATACCATTCTATTTCTCTCCTTGGTGGCGTCGCGTGCGGTTGGTTCTCTCGCACTGTTCAACCATTGTTCCCAGTTTTCATTCTGATTGTTTCCTTTGATTCCGGTTAACTCCGCCATTAGTTTTTTGCCTGAGTAATCATCTCTCATTCAGTATAGGCTGCATAGAGCTCTTTCACTTGATCCACTTTCCTCCTTTTTCTGTGGTTTGTCATCAATGGTGTCCTTGTCCACTCGATTTTTATTGATTTTTTGATCTATCTTTAACAATGACTCGTCCTAAAACTCGAAACAGTACTCGAATTGACAATCTTCATGGTGAGCGTGAAATGGAGTCTACAGTTCTAGTGGTGATGGTGGTGATGTTGATACTTCGACCATGAGTTTCTCAGACATTCCTAATCTGATCATCGCTCGCAACAATGACCCCGTTATCGATAAACTTTTGCAGGCGTTGACCACCAAAATTCCAAGCCAAATATCAAGCGGTACTAACAGTAGAATATGGGCCGTGTGTAATCAAAAATGGAAAGTCGAGTGTCTCTGCCTGATACGATCTCTATATAAACTCTTGCAGCTCGGCAAGGAACGTGTAGAGCATTTCAAGGGGCGCTATTGTCCCACACACGATCGAGCGATCGATCCTCGCTCAAGACCTATAAAGCCTTTTGCTCTCCCCGGGTCAGTGAAGAGGTGCCACAATCGTTCGGAAGGACAGAATTCCATGGAATTGAACATCAGCTGGCCACGCTAGTTATTGCACAGAGCCAATACACATTCAAAGGCCTTTACGATTGTGATTGGAAGTCGAATCTGTTCGCATCCCCAGAAGAAATTGATCAACGCCGAGACCTTCATGCTTTCAGGGCTAGACACATTATCGTGTTTAACCCATTCACGACCACGCCTAATTTTGGGTGATTGCACGTTCGGACCGCGTGCAATTTTGCGTCACCGTATAACGTGTCCCACAGGTGGGACACGCCGGCCTGAATAGCGCCCCACGGGTAATTCCTTTTTTGTTTTTGTGTCTATAATGTAGCTAGCAGCAGTGAATGATCCGTTTCAGAGTTTGAGCCTACGAGAGGCTTTCATTATTGAGAAACAATTACTAAAATACAAAATAAAGTCAACTGAGCTGCAACGCTTTCAGAAAAGTAAACGAGGTTCAAACGAAAGATTTCTAATAAGCAGCCTAAGAGCTAGCAATAGAGGAAAAGAGAAAACCTAAGGTGCTTCTAAAGTTGCTTTACAGCCGTTTTTTTCTTCCACTTCAGACCACTTGATTTTAGAAAAGTCTAGATATGTTGTTCCCTTTGACCTACTGATGGACCACGAGGTTTTCATTCAGGTCTTGGGTAGGTCGATACATTGATAATATGTAGGTTCGAAAGAACTTTCTTGCGACGGAGAAATCGATTTTCGAAAAGCATGTCCCACCGGTGGGACACGTGGTCGTGAAAGGGTTAAGGTTATAGTTGTAAAATTTTGCAAAAAATGTCGAACGAACGAAAATCGAAAAATTTTCGTTCGAAAAAACTTCGAAAGAACGAAATTTGGAAAAATTTCGTTCCACGAATTTTTAAACGAACGAAATAAATTTCGAAAATTCTTTCGAAAATTTTTCGAAAATTTCGTTCGTGTGCAACTATGGTTAGGGTATAGAGGTATCTTTTTGAGCGGACCAAAGTGTTATAGACTAGCAAAGAATTTAATCTGAAGGGAGCTTGCGGCGGCCAGCGCGACCAAGCCTAGTTTATCAGGGCTGGAGTTCATCAACACATTGGTTCCCGGCA
Source organism: Aplectana chamaeleonis (assembly GCA_029168955.1). Lineage (NCBI taxonomy): Eukaryota > Metazoa > Nematoda > Chromadorea > Rhabditida > Cosmocercidae > Aplectana > Aplectana chamaeleonis. The sequence goes on from JAPDOI010001813.1 coordinate 56,510, forward strand.
GGGTTTGGTTTGATTAGCTGCCCCAGCTTGGACCGAACCAAACCAAACCACCACTTCGGAAGTGAGGTTACATGGGAACCAGGCGTAGCCCAGTCCTGACCAAACCTAGCGATGGTGAATCGCTGCTTTGCGAACGTTACCAAACAAAACCTGCTGGGACCCCCGGTTTAGCGTTCATGAATTCCAGCCCAGGGGACGTGCAGCGAACCGGAAGCAGGCTTGGTGCTGTGTAAGTATACGCCGACCCGTAGACTGTGCCCCCTACCGGTGCCTCATTAAGGTGCAAAGAGATGGATGAATACACGATGATTCATAGACATTTTTGAAGAAGGACAGCTCACACCTCCTCAGACAGTAGCAGGCTCGGAGCGCAACCGATCCCGCCCCTCTCCGCCCACTGCGACCGAAACGCAGAGCAGTTGATATTCGAACTTGCGGTGCATTTCGGTTGTGATTGCAACGTGCAGTGCGTTAAGGTTGCTCTGCGGGCCACATGCGTTGACTTAGGCGCGCATTTCGAAATCGGATGAATCAATTGGAACAAGAAAGAGCATCTGGGCTCCCCGCGATTTTCGAGCGGGATTCTCACTGTTTCTCTTGTAGGGCTTGTAATTGATTTCCTCTTCTTCATTTGCGCTCAATATTCGACCATCCTAGAATTCACTATATTCTTGATATTTGTGCAATATTCAGACTGTATTCGAAAAATGAAACATTAACATGACTTTCCGAACGCAGTTTGCAAACATTCATGGAGGGAAAAAAATGAGAAAAACGAATCGCTCGGATATTTAAATTTATATTTAAATTTTAATGTTTGGAATAAATATGTGTCATGCATACTTTCCACTGTTAGCTTTGAATCGTTCAACGAGATCATTAGAAGGATCCTGAGAAAGGGCGGTTGTTATGAATACCTAATAATTTCAGGGAAATATACCTTATAGTTGGAGGAAATCAGCTGAAATCAGAAGATTGATGGGTGAAGTTGTGAGGGAAGTTGTGACGGAATCAAAATTTTAAACAGGTGAAAGTATATTAAGCAGAAAGGTATTTCATAATCAGCACTAGCTTAGAAAAGGGACAATTAAGGGTCACATAATTCAGTAGGGTGGGGGAGTTCGGTGAACGTGTGGAAATCGTAAGATTCTTCCTTGACAAATCGATTAGCCTAAATGGGAGCGATAATCGATCAGCAATGCATCTGAACTGCGTCGATGTATCGATTTTCGCAACTGTGTTGCTAAAATCGGTTTATAGAAAGCGCCCGGGGCGCAACCATGTACACTGCATGATATAATGTGACGTCATTAGCCGAAAGTTGCGCTCAGGGCGCTGCAAGAATCAATCTCGTCGCTAGCACCAGGAGCGCAACGCATGCGGCCTGAATCGCAACATATGTGGCCCGGAAATTGCCAAATTTGTCACCTTGAGCGCAACATGGACGCGGCTCGGGGTGCATTCGGGGTGGGCTCAGGGCCTGCTATCATCTGAGTAGCTCATGACTGGGGTCACTCACAACTTTTACTGTAGGTAGCAAGTAGTAGACTCAGGATTCTCTGTGTGGCTCACTTGAATTGGTTCCACTTGTGAGGCTACAGTAGTGGTGTGAGACTAGTCTAGTTGAATGCTGTGCTCACGATCAAAGCAGACTTCGAGTTGCCACAGGAAATCAAGAGCTCTGAGTAGCACATTGATCGAATACACAGAATGAGTGCTATCTAGTGACAGTTCGACCGTTACATGCGACGTGCGCGACGGAAAGCCTTGCTCAAGAGCAGTCCGGCTGGCTATATGCACTGCATGCGGCGCTTCAGTGGATCACGTTGCCACTGAAGCGCCGCATGCAGTGCGTATAGCCAGCCGGACTGCTCTTGAGCGCTTCCCTTTCTGTGTATTCGGTCTACAAGCCGGCACGAGGCTTATTACGACAACAGTGCCGGTTGAAAGCAAGCAATATGTCGCTATATACGGTCTCGAACAAATGTGGTCTGCTCGCTCACCCACTTCTTCTGTGGCTACAGAGGAAGTGGGTGGAGCGAGCACAGTACGTTCAAGTTGCGGGCTGTGTATTGCTATTGGTTGCTCATTTTGAGCCGCAACACTGTTGTTGCGATGGGCCTGGGAGCTTTCGTTCTCTGGTGAGAAGTTGGAGGCGGGTTCAATCGTTACCTTTGAAGAATTTTGATTTCTTCACCTTTACACCATTTCTTAACAAACCCCGCTCTGCCACTGACAATGAGTTAACCCTTCATTTCAGCTGATGATCTCGGAATTGAAAATATTATTGAACACTGCCTCTAATGATCGCTGTGAACATTGTTCAGTTTCAAAAAAGCCGGACATAGTATTTGCAGAATTGATCAACTTCCTGTCCCAATTATTTCCACCAACCGACCATAAGCGGACCAATTTACACGAATTCTCAACCTGTTATTATGTTTAAAAGAGGCTGCTTTTACGCTACAACTTTGATACAATTTGGTTTTGTAGTCTTGGAACTTGCTGGAATCGGAATGTTCCTAGGAAAGGTTTTTTTGCACATTTCTAACTAAGGATTTGAAAATTTGATAATTGAAAAGATATATTTGGAGGCTCCCAAACAACTCAGAACTTGAACGGACCCCTCTGATCACCTAGTCAAGAGTTTGTAAGAGAGTTTGTATTTTCGCCGGTTACCGATTCAGTGGGTACAATAACACATTACATGAGCTGGAGCTAGTCAAAATGATTATTTGTAGCAGCTTCGAACCGCTGACCAATACAGAAACTGCGATCAGGGCGAATTCTGTTGTTTTAATGAATTTGGCCGGAAATTTTCCAATACAGACGAAAATTTTGGCACCTTTTGTTTACCTGCCTATATTGCTAAGCAAAGTCCTTCTCAGTGGTCGGGCTATAGGCAGCGGTATCCTGGAGATGCAAAAACGTGTTATTTCCCTGTCGAGATGTTGCGTCAGAACTACAAAATCGCCGCCTTTGTCGCTTACATCATATAATTCCATACGTACTCTTCCTCCAGTGTTGCGTCCCGTAGTTTTTGCAGGAATAAATTAGTTTTAGGAAGGCGAGCAGGGAAGAAATTGAATAATTGGACGAGAACCAAGTTTAGAAACCAGGAAACCCTATCAGTAGGTCCACAAGCAGTTGTTGGCAATATGTTTCGTACTGCCCTTGCAGTTTCTTCGGATAGCGAGCAAAAAAGTATTTTTGCAAACCTGGCCCGCCGCATAGCATTCGAAAACGGTTATTCATCGATAGATGGCCGCCATACGGGACGTCCAAGGCGGACCACATTCTCAGTTGTTTGCGAGAATGAGAGGACGAAAGTAGCGTTTTGCGTTCTCTACATCTCTGACCACCTCAGTTCAGCGATCAGGGTCTGTTTCCGTAGGGCAGATCTTCAAGAGACGGTCTCCGTTGCCGAAATTTTTCCGGCCAACTTCAGAGGACGATTAGTTCGCAATCGCTTGTATGGACGCAATCGCCTTACTCCCTCCTGTGTATATTGCTCATTTGGCAAGGAGGGTGACTGCATCGCCTCTGGAACGGTATATCGCATAAATTGCCGTCTGTTTGGGAGGATAAAATAGGAGAGACTGGGAGACCACTGTGTGTCAGTATCAAACAGCACATGAAGCTAAACAAGTCTAAATTATCCACTCCGCTTGGGGAACACAGGGTGCGCAGTCATGGTAACGATTGCATTATAGTTGCTGTTACGATCTTGGCATGGCACGTGAAAGCGAAATTTCAGCGCGTAGAACTCTTGAAGCGCTCTGTATTGCCGCGAAAACACCCAAAATAAATCGAACTGACGATTGTGTTGCAGTAACCTAGGAGCTGGCGCCGCACGTTGACCTGTGCGGATTCTGACCAAACGGTCATTATCTGAGGGCGAGTCTGGGGCCGGATTCATCAACGTCCTAACCCACGGTTAGCGCCCCTAACCTACCAACCCAATGCGATTTGAGCGATTCATCAACTTACCAACCCACGCGCCGCTGGGTTGGTAAGTGGGTCAGCGCTACCAAGCGCAGGAGGCTGGTAGCTCGCTAACCAACCCAGCAGATTTCGTGCGCTATTACTAACCGGGCGCCCTATTGCCAATCGGTGCGTAACGGCTTTTGGATTTTTGCCAGTAAGTTCACGGAAAATACTACGTGACCGCTGTTTCCACTTTTTAATGTCCATTGTGCTGCCTCTTTTTTCAGGTACGTTTCCATAAGTATTATCATAAGATTTGCAATTTATTACCATGTTTATGAGTTCCCTTTTGCTTCTCTTCCTTTCGTAAAATCTGTTTTTTTATGTTCACTTCCCATTTTTCGCTGCAGTATTATTGTAGTTACACGAAAATTTCTTTGTACGGTTGGTAAAGTGAGAAAACCTCCGTTTTCTACTCATACACGATCGTACTACATTTTCATACGAGTGCGAAATTGAGAGGAATATTCTAGAGAGGAAAATTTCACACACAATAAAATTTCTTCGAATTTCAGGTCTGCTCACTCGCTGGCTGTCATACTATTCGACCACATCATTGCTATGATGCTACCCTCTACGATTCGTATCTGCCATCCGAAGTTGCTCTCACACTTAATTTGAATTTGTGAGCCACCCTCGGTTTGCTGAATACAATCGTTCCCTGTCCCTGTTCTCCCTTCTTCCCACATTCTACAATTATTCGACTGGTACTTTTGCTGCCTACGTGGAAGTACTATTCCGCTATTACCACCGTTCGACATTTCTCCCTTCTACTTTCCTCCCTCTATTATTCTATATTCTAACTATGGCTGCTATTCTTGTATCAGTATTCCTCCGATATCAGAGGTATGTTTGTTTTTTTCCAACAGATTTTTCTCTTCAATCATCCCAATATGATGTGAATGAGTGAGCCGTTTCGAAGACACCAAAGCTTCGTGATCAAGTTAGAAGGTTGAACATGCCCAGATTTTTGCCAGGGCCTAACTGTGATTTGTCAAACCTCGCGGCCTACTTATTATTAATTGTGAAATTCCCTGACTTTAAATTGTCCGCGTCTTTCATTAGGCAACGATCTGGTTATCCAGCTAATATCCTATCGTTCTTGGAGCCAAATTTCGGTCCGCAATCGCGGACTACGGCTACTGCATCGTGCGCCACGTGATAATCGTACTGCAAGAAAGGTGAATCGTGCCGGGACCAACTAGAATCGCATGATGCAACGGCCGTAGTCCGCAAATGCAGACCGGAATATGGCTTCGATAACGACACTAGCATCTGTGATGAACATCTGAAAATTTCGGTTCTTCGCCCTATAGCCCTCTCTCAGTGATCAATCTAATGCATTTTTTTTGGGTCAGATTCACCCTATTCATTCTGATCTTTCAGATATTCACTCAGTAAGGGCCCACTCTGCCCGATTTTTTAGGAAGCGATTCGGATCTAAAAACGTGCATTTTCAAGCAAAAATCGCCCTCATTCAGTGAATAGATTCATTTGTTGGGTCCCATTTTCGTTTATTTTTGGCCCTCCCGTTCTGTATGAGTAATTTGTGACTTTCCAGATATCTACTGAGTAAGGGCCCACTCTGCCCGATTTTTTAGGAAGCGATTCGGATCTAAAAACGTGCATTTTCGAGCAAAAATCGCCCTCATTCAGTGAATAGATTCATTTGTTGGATCCCATTTTCGTTTATTTTTGGCCCTCCCGTTCTGTATGAGAAATTTGTGACTTTCCAGATATCTACTGAGTAGGTTCCCATTTTGCCCGATTTTTCAGGAAGCGATTCGCATCCATCATACTCTCGACAAACTCAAAGAGAATAGCTTTCAATTTTGTATCGGCTGAATTATGATCTCTTGATTAGATTCTAAATATTTAAGTTATGGAGGATACAGAAAGGGAGCTTATTGAAGAACTCATCAGAATGGCAGTGCCTAGGGTGTTCCGGGAGAGAGTTAACCCTTTGGATAATCAGGATGACTACCAGTTCCGTCAGATGTTTCGACTTTCCCGCAGGGGATTCTACCATCTTCTCGATCTTATTGGGGGTGATCTTGCGCCTGTAACTGTTAGATCGGCTTCTTTGACCTCAGCCCAGAAGCTTGCAGTTTTTCTAGAAACGATCGGAAGCGCTACTTTGCAGGCGAGTTTTCCTGACGTGTTTCGCAGAGGATCACAGCGCAGACATTGGGTTGTTCTCAGTCCACGGTCAGTCGGATAGTTGATGAAGTCAGTGGGCTTCTCTACCGAAGACGTAGAGAATTCATTAGATGGCCGTCGGATAGAGAATTAGAATCTATCAACCACAGGTTTGTAAAGCCCCTCAAATTCGCGGCTTCACGAGGTTTTTTAATTGATTCTTGAGATTTTTCCGCTTGTGTGGAATCCCCGGCATTGTGGGAGCAATAGATGGAAGCCATGTTAAGATCCAGGCTCCAACATCTAACGAGGACGTGTACGTTAACAGGTATGAAGGGCTACTATGGTGTGTGTAAGCTATTATACTCTGTGCTATATTTTCAGAAAATGCTACCACTCAATAAATATGGGGGCCATAACAGACGTCAATCAAAAATTTCTGTGGGTGTCCTCCAAATACCCCGGCTCCGCTCATGATTCGCGTGTCGGTTCTTAACGATCGAGACTGAATAATTAGGTCTAATTGATTTATAATACTAGATTCAGGTTTTTCGCTCCAGTCCACTGTACGATGAGCTCTTAGCTGGGACAAAGAAAGGAACATTGTTGGGGGATAGCGCGTACAGATCTGAAAGATTCCTTTTGAAACCCATCTTGCGCGAAGGGAGAAGCGAGCCCGGTTGGTCATGCCAAACGTAGACATATTGCTTTTGTTTTCGCCAAATTTGAGCATTTTGCAGAAGAAAAGTATACAAAGGCGCTGTGCAAAGGACGCGTTATCATCGAGCATGCATTTGGATCTCTTAAGCGACAGTTTCTGTCTCTCCATACTGAACTTCGGTGAGTTTACCAGTTCATTGTTCCAAATACCTTAGTATCAATCCGAAAATTTTCAGTCATGCGCCCGATGTAGCAGCTAAAATAATCGTGGCTGCCTGCTGTCTCAGAAATCTGTGCATCGAAACGAGGGAGCAGCCTTTCATGGAACACGAAGTTGATGTGGCGATTAATTGCCCTGAAGCAGGAGATGTATTCCCGCAAGAGGCTGACGCTGCCAATGATCACTATAGAAGATATATAGTAGACAGATATTTTACCTAATTTTTTTATTCGATTTGGTCACGCATCGCTATTACCACGTTTGACTGCCAACTACAACTGTTCATGACTATTTTCATTCATGAACATTATATGAATGTAATTGTAAAGCGATATAGTATGTTTAGAGAGACCATTAAATAGTAGATGTAGATAAGTTGAGACCATTAAATGAGGCTGATTAAAATGTGATTAGATGATACCAGTACACAATGCCGATTAATTCAACAATTACATAGGATGGTATACAGAAGGGTACATCTGAGAAGAGCTAGCAACAGGGTGCGTTGGCATATAGGGCGAAACAATTGGTGGAGCCATTGCCCCTGCCTGCCCTGGAACGTGTTCAATCCTGACAATCTGTCCGCGCTCCTTTATGAGATCGATCTCCAATCTTGTCTTCTCAATTTGGAGTCGTATGAGCTCCAAATTTTCCATTGACTCCTTCTGTCTCATCCTTGCTAGTGTTGCTTCTTCATCATAGAGGGCCGATCTCCCGTCGGAGAACTTCAGAATCTTCTCGCGTGCGAGTCTAAATGACACTGTTACTACGCTAGAAGTTCCTGAGAAATAAAACTAAAACAACTTACGCCGCGTTTGTCCGGCGGTTCATCCACTTCTGCTTCTTGGGAGTGACTCTTGGGGAGATGGGCTCTCCACCGGCGTACTGGGCTCCTCTCTCGCTACTGCAACCACCTCGGGCGAGTTGAGCTTGGCGTCGCCTGGCATTACCTTCTTCAACTCCAGTATGTTAGGCTTTCTGTAATATTGAGCTTCGAAAAATGTTATGAACATGTAGGAGTAACACTATGTACATAGAATATTTAAAACAAATTCAAGAAAACTCCTACCTTTCGAACGTCTCTAAATCATCCCGAATCTCTCCAGGGTCTTCGTTCTCGCGGCCGTAGTCGTCATCTGAAAAATATAAATCATGAATGTTCTGGTGACACTACCAAAGGTCCCAACTCACCTATTCCTGGAATTCCCTCAGCATGGCTATCCGAAAGCAGAGCCAACAATGGGTTGAGATAGAGCGGGAGTGGCCTCGGCGGGTCTGGCTTCCCCGATCCCGTTACAACTAAGTTCTTTTTCTGAAATAAATATAAAATTTGAAGACGTACTGAATTCAAAACAATGTCCAACGTACCTCTTCCCTGAGAAACTTCTGAACCTTTTTAACTTCATTTCGAATCTTTTCCTCCACTTGTGCGCGCGTCCGGGCGGCGATCCCCATACTGGATAGCTCTACACACCATTCATCCAGAAGGCGATCTTTCTTACTTCGCCCCGTTTTTCCACCTAAACACCGGTCAGTCATTAAATTGGTCAGTTTCGTAGAATACTTACTCTGAGGTAGTTTCGCTATGGCTGGGGCGCTTTTGAAAGAAAATTGGGCATAGTGGACCCTTACTCAGAGAATATCACGGAAATCAGAAATTCTGATTTCTCAGTAATGGGCCAAAAACATGTCAAAATGCGGACCCAACTCAACGAGTATTCACTGAATGAGGGTGGATCCGACTAAAAATGCACGTGGGTGGGTCAGAAGGGCTTTTGAAAGAAAATTGGGCATACTGCACCCTTACTCAGAGAATAGCACGGAAATCAGAAATTCTGGTTTGTCAGTAATGGGACAAAAACATGTCAAAATGCGGACCCAACTCAACGAGTATTCACTGAATGAGGGTGGATCCGACTAAAAATGCACGTGGGTGGGTCAGAAGGGCTTTTGAAAAAATTGGGCCTAGTGGACCCTTACTCAGAGAATATCACGGAAATCAGAAATTCTGATTTCTCAGTAATGGGCCAAAAACATGTCAAAATGCGGACCCAACTCAACGAGTATTCACTGAATGAGGGTGGATCCGACTAAAAATGCACGTGGGTGGGTCAGAAGGGCTTTTGAAAAAAAATTGGGCATAGTGGACCCTTACTCAGAGAATATCACGGAAATCAGAAATTCTGATTTCTCAGTAATGGGCCAAAAACATGTCAAAATGCGGACCCAACTCAACGAGTATTCACTGAATGAGGGTGGATCCGACTAAAAATGCACGTGGGTGGGTCAGAAGGGCTTTTGAAAAAAAATTGGGCATAGTGGACCCTTACTCAGAGAATATCACGGAAATCAGAAATTCTGATTTCTCAGTAATGGGCCAAAAACATGTCAAAAATGCGGACCCAACTCAACGAGTATTCACTGAATGAGGGTGGATCCGACTAAAAATGCACGTGGGTGGGTCAGAAGGGCTTTTTGAAAAAAAATTGGGCATAGTGGACCTCTTTACTCAGAGAATATCACGGAAATCAGAAATTCTGATTTCTCAGTAATGGGCCAAAAACATGTCAAAATGCGGACCCAACTCAACGAGTATTCACTGAATGAGGGTGGATCCGACTAAAAATGCACGTGGGTGGGTCAGAAGGGCTTTTGAAAGAAAATTGGGCATAGTGGACCCTTACTCAGAGAATATCACGGAAATCAGAAATTCTGATTTCTCAGTAATGGGCCAAAAACATGTCAAAATGCGGACCCAACTCAACGAGTATTCACTGAATGAGGGTGGATCCGACTAAAAATGCACGTGGGTGGGTCAGAAGGGCTTTTGAAAAAAAAATTGGGCATAGTGGACCCTTACTCAGAGAATATCACGGAAATCAGAAATTCTGATTTCTCAGTAATGGGCCAAAAACATGTCAAAATGCGGACCCAACTCAACGAGTATTCACTGAATGAGGGTGGATCCGACTAAAAATGCACGTGGGTGGGTCAGAAGGGCTTTTGAAAAAAAATTGGGCATAGTGGACCCTTACTCAGAGAATATCACGGAAATCAGAAATTCTGATTTCTCAGTAATGGGCCAAAAACATGTCAAAATGCGGACCAAAACTCATTGGGGTGAATGCTTGGGTTAAACAACCCCAGCTTCCAGAGTAAACGCACCGAAAGCTCATGAAAAAAATTAGTCAGTTTCAGAAATTACTCACCTCCTTGGAATTTGGCGGTGTATTCGTCTCGGTGCTGGCAGTAGAGCTCCACGAGACGCTTTGTCTCCTCTTCCTTAAATGGGAGCGCTTTGGGCGTCTTCATCCTGAAATAAGAGAGAAAATTTGCCGTAGAATCAGAGAAACATTCAGAAAAAACACAGCAAGCGAAGAAAAAGAAAGCAAGAAATGAGAAAAGCAAGAAATTTACAACGAATACCATGAACATGGGAGAAAGAATGAGAAATTCGTGATGAAGAGCGGTACGATATCGATTTCATGGATTTCTCGCACGCCAAACGTGTGTATTCCGCAAAACGCCTGCAGACGACGCCTAAATGTCCTGGTAGGCGCAACCCAACCTGACTTTCGCTTGGTGAATCAGGATTCGGCGCGTTGGGTAGGTTACGCACTCGGTCAGACTTACCGTGCGCCAACCCAAACCCAACCGAACGTTGATGAATCCGGCCCCTGATCGTGGGCGGTCCCAAGTCTTCAAGGGTGGTTGAGAGTATTTTTACTAGTCAGTCGCCTAACAACTTCCATCCGAGGCCGTTGGACCTCTTGCCCTTCAAAGGTTGGCATAATCTGTGACATCCGTGTTTTTTGTTCACTTCCGTGTGAATCCTTCTCTGTAGAATGAAATGGCGTTTGGGAGGGTAGTTCCGTGGGTCTCAATTCGGTTTTACCAGGGCTCGAAGAAGTCTCCAAAGCAGCAGCCAAATAAGGAGGTTTTAAAATTTTGATCTCGCCCCAACCACTGAATACCACAAGTGTCAATAAACGTGCCAAGATTTACGGAGAGTTGCACGTGGACGATCAATCCATTGTTTTTCTTGCAATTCCTCAGCTAAGTTTTTGTTTTTCATTTGTTTCAATTTTTTTTCTTCAATTTTCGGTTAGTATTTTGTTTTCTCTGTTTGATTCCCGTGAATTGTTCTTTTTTCTTTTTTCAATGTTTTCGTCGTTTATTTTCTCATTCCATTGCTAAATTATCTCATTTTTGTTCGATGATGTTGAACTCTACACGAGGTTGATACAGTTCTTTATGGCTAACGTTTCGGAGTAGCCTCCTTCCTTTTCTTTTTGTTGTTCCTTTCTTTTGTGTTAAGATGTACCGGCGAGACTGCAATGACTGTGCTGGGCGGCGCTGAGTTAAGGCGTCATTCATAGTCCTCACCGCAAGCGCGGCACGCGCGTGACGCGCGGCGGTGGACTATGAAACTTTTTTTCCGCGCGGCACGCGCGGAACGCGCGGCAAGAACTTCCATAGTCCACCAGCGCCGCCATGGCGGCGTCGCCCAATCCGCCGTGGCGGTTTTACCGTTTCAATCAATACTCGCATCTCGATTTGATTCCACTCCAACGTAAATTATTCTGGGTCTATCCTGCGCTACCGCATACGCAAATGCAAGCCAGGAATTTCTGTGCATGTCACAGTTGAGGCCCGACTTTCACCCGCTTCGTCATTGCGGTGCCGCCGGAGATTTCATAGTGACTTCCCGCTCGTCCCGCGCGTGCCTCGCGGTGAAAGGTTTCATAGTCCCCTGCTCGTCCCCCGCGACACGCGCGTGCCGCCCTTGCGATGAGAACTAAGAATGACGCCTAAAGCAGATGGGGGGCGGCCTATATCCAGTTCCCTCGCCACTGTCATTCAAGTGATTCCGCCACCGTACTGTCCGTATTGCCGGTAATTTGAAGGTGAAACGTTGAAATATGTTAGCAATTTGGGCAGCGGGCTCGCAGAATCACCTCAATGGCAATCTGATACAGGCCGCTCTGCTCCCCCTTCAACTCAGCGCCGCCCAGATTATTTACTGCAGGTTTGACGGCATGTTTTCAGTCTTTCGATTTGTTTTTGTTTCATGTTGATTTCCTTGTTGAACCTTGTTGTTTCGTTGTTCCATGTTTTTAACTATTTCTAATCGTTGGAAATGGGAAAAAGATTTGGGTTCATACCCATTTTTTGTTGTCCTCTGTGGGATTTTACTTATTGTACAGTTCACCTCCGCACTGGCGTTCAGTCCGCAAAGTGCACGCATATTGCGAAAGCGTGCTGCGGCGCGGTTGCGAGTATCCTCAGACAGGGATGTTGGATCACCCGGCCGGTTTTCGCCTTTGGTGCCCGGGTGATCCCACCACCCGGGTGATCCCAGATCCCTGTCTGAGGTCTCTCGCACCCGCCCCGCAGCACGCTTCCGCAAGCAGCGTGCACTCTTCGTATTGAACGGAAGTGTGGAGGTGAACTGTATGTACTGGAGGAAAAAGCGGACCCACGATGTTGCGACATTCAGTGGAGGCAAAATCGTGCCGAGACCACGGAGCCACTGCACGATTAGTCTTTGTCTGTTTGGCATCTTTCATAGTCCTCACCGCTAGCGCGACATGCGCGGGACGCGCGGAGCTCTATGAAACTTTTTTTCCGCGCGGCACGAGCGGTAAACATCTATGAAATCTCCGGCGGCACCGCTATGGCGGTTTTGAATGGGGGCGGGGCTGAGATGTCAGCTATGGCGTGAAATGAGGTGTGTCCGTGACTGCGTACCGCTTATTCGAAATTTTGGCGCACTCATCGATTTGAATGTACTTTTTTTCAGCTCACCGTTTCTCCTTTTGTTTCATTCATATATGCTTATCCCATGTATTCTCCTCGCTTGCTTCAATTTTGAAATGGAAAGCGGATCCGAAAGCATCTCTCCGCGATTTCATTTTTATTAGCAATCAATTTGAACATGAGATTCTCTAGTAGCTTAAACTTCAATTGTCGTCGCATACTTGCTGAGAAGAAATTTCGTCAAAATTCCGTGCTTATACGAATTCAGCGACGCGAATGAATTGTAGATTCATTGTTTCGTAGGCAGGGGATCGATTGTTTGCCAAATTTCATTCTCAGAATGTAAGAAGTGAAAACTGCCTAGATTTTCTTTTAGAAGTTGGGCTCTTTGGAAGAAAAACAGTTGAATGAACGAAAATAAAAAGTTCTCTAATGAAAAGGCCTTTAAGCAAAAGAGCCCTGAGTTTCCAGCTCAAAAAAACTTGGAATAAAGAAGGGAAAAACTCTTTTCGAAGAAATTCTGAACCTAAGAAGTTCAAAAATCTTCAGGTTAGTGAGACTTTAAAGAGACAAGTAAGGAGAAACACTTCAAATATTGAGGGTCAAATGAGCGAGTAAAAAACCGAAATTTTGATTTCGTTTCATAATTTAGGTGTGGCTCTGGAAGAAAATGTAGGAGATTTCTGGTGATTTTGGTGCTATGTGAGCGGGGGGGGGACTATTGCGCGACGCCCATTTCACCGTGTCGCAGGCCACGCCCATTTCACCGTGTCGCAGTTAATTTGAGCACGTTTCCCCCCGCTGCCAAAACCAGCAGTCATTGCGGCACGGAAAAATGGACGTGGCCAAGTGCGATACAACGGTGCCCCCCCTGCTCAAATAGCTTCCTGATTTTTAAGTGATGAAGACAGCACCCGGTTTCAAAAAGATGCAGGGATGAGCTGAATCGACCGGGCAGTTTTCGTCTCTGCTTTTTTTATCTAGGCGTGAATGAGGACCGTAAAATGTTCGCTGTATCAGTCGCTGTTAGCACGCGAGGAAAATATGCAGTCTGAACAAGGATCTCAACCGTCCGCTGTTTTACCTTCGATTGCAACGAATTTTCTGACTAGGCAGTTGCATCGTACTGCGTCTCCAGCAATTATATCTGAGTTTGATTCAGAACATAGATCCCTTTAAAATGGCTCTGATTGAGCTCATAGAGGAGGAAGATTGTGTTAGGGACATAACGTCTCCGAAGTATCACAAGATCGACAGCAAGCGCGACTCCTGGGACCGTGTTCTCACAGGCCTGCAGAAGAAAGGATTCAAGGAAACCTGTTGGTTTATTTTCTCTTTACTTCAGAGGAATAGAATGTTTTTCTTGCAGTGCCCACCGTATAGACAGCTTGAAAGAATTTGCGAGGCTCGTATGAAAAAGGGCGTGTCACGAGTACTGGCTCAGCAGCAAGTAAACCGTGGGCATACATGGAACACCTAAAATTTCTGGAGTCAACCTTTATTGAAAGGTGATGAATATTCCAAAATTATGAAACGAATATCTCTGTTACGTGTAAGAGATTAACTCAAAGTTATATTTTTTCAGGCCAAGAATAACAAATTTCGATGAGGAGGGTGTTGAGGATTCCCTACAGGAATCTTTCATGAAAGGCGAACAAGACCGTGAAACACCCCTAAGCACCGCCCCGAGCTCAATATTCGTAGAGGACGAAGGGTGCAGCCAGTCAAGCACGACAACTTTTACAGTCAGGAAGAAGAAGAAATCAGATGTTTTCGATCGAGGTTCGTTTCAATCGCCTTTGTAGCCTGCTAACGTAAAATGGCACTTTCCAGGAATTCGCTCGGTTGAAGAAGCGAGTGAGCTTCTGAAGAGAAAAATGATGTCAAAACCCGAGATCGACAAATGGGACAGATTCGGTTAGTTCTGCTTAAGCATAGTGATTTTCGCATTGTTCAAGAATACCAATTCTGAGAAATTTCAGGTTTGATGGTCGCTGGATTTCTACGCGACCTGGATTTGACGGATAGCCACTCGGCACAATTGAAGCTCGGCGCTATCACTGCTGTTCTGTTTCAGAACGCCTCTGTTGTGATCGAGAGTTCGTTAGTCAACGATGGACTCAGAATGTGATACCTGTGCCTGATCACTATTCACTATAAAGGTGTTGTTGATTTATGATCGTTACAAAGCGTTATTTTATGTTTTATTGCAATGAAGACAGACTATTAACACAAGTGGACTTTAGGAAAGTGTATATTCAGACAGTTGGGCGGCAGTTTGCCTCAAAATACAGGCGCAGTGATTCTTTTGCAAGGAGGGCATAGTCTCTTCCGGTTGTATTTGGCTCCATGCTGATTAGGACTTCCTCTTTTGACCCGGCCTGGTATCTGGAGATACCTTCTAGCGAACTGTCGCGAACACCCAAAATGTTGTGCAGAACCTAAAACGGGTAATTTATGATTTTGGTGAGTCAACGGAATACGAGTAGATGACCCACCATCATGCTGTGGACGAGCTTAGCGGCCATTTGTGGGTTGCAGGTGATGGAACTCCTGAGAATGCCAAATCTGCTTGCCAGGATCCCGAAGGTTGATTCAATCAGTCGCCTAGCTCTGTAATATGTACGTTGCGAATGCGAACTGCGTCGCTGGTTTCCCTTTTAATGTAAAGAAAAACTAGCCCAGAATGCTTCTTGTTGAACAATCTTCTTGAGGAGTCTGAATCCAGATTCTCTCTATATGGTCTGATGTAGCGAAATCCTTCGCCAAATCCACCGTCTACAAGGATGTGGTGCTGGACAGCACCATATCCTTGGAGATTACGAGCAGGCGGGAAAATATCATCGTTTTCGTCAAAAAATTTCTGCAACGGAATTGAGTGCAACAATTCGGTAGGTGACAGGTATTAAATTGTACCTTGATCTTTGAGGTTTTCATGATTCCAGCGTCTCCGCTCCGTCCTGGAGTCCCAAGGTCGAAAGTAATGATTCTATAGTTCACATCACAGCAAGCAAGAAGCACGATTGAGTGAAAACCCTTGTAGTTATAATACTCACTGCCAGACTTGAATGGCTTCTGGAATGATCTACCTTTGGAAACGGGAAAACCAAGACTACATGAATGCGGAGTTACCAACTCGGATCGCTATGTGCTTCCCATCTAAAAAAGCTACAGCCATAGGGTAGCCATATCGGAGTTCCGTAGGACGTGCTGTCTCGGCCAACGATTCCTTCGTAATTGGCGGGAAGGCGGCTTTCCGCAAGCTTAATTTGTTTTTGTTCGCAATTCTGGCCTGAAAATTCCCCATATCTCTCAATGCACTAACGTTTTACTATAGTTCTTGCAACTTCATGGACTATCATGTATGCAGTAGAAATGCCACAGCTGAATTCTGCCGATAAAGCTGTGATCCCGATGCCGTGGCCAACATATCTAACTTCGGCGTGGATCGTGAAGAGACTTTGCGTTCACTGTTGAAGGTTGGCGCCAACTCGGTGCACCTATGCTATAGCATATGGCGCCGAGTTTGCGCCAACCTTCAACAGTGAACGCGAAGTCTCTTCACGACCCATGTCGAGGCTAAGTAAACAGTGTGCTGATATTGTGTTGACCTTTACTCTAACCATTTGGATTACCGCAGGAATATGCAAAATTTTTGCATACCATAAATCGGAGAACGGTGGTTTTCACTGTGCTGCAGATCGCTAGCGATGGAGCAAAAAATTTCATGGAATTCAGATGGATACAGTCTGGTATACATCAGGAAGGACTGCGGGTTTAAGCTACTAAGATAAGCGTCGAATGTCCTGAAGCGTGAGTTTAAGAAGTCATTATGCTCCTTGCGAACGTAGTGACGGCGGTTCGGTATCAAGGTAGACAGTAGACTGAGCACGCAATTTTTTTCATTTTTCATGTATTTCTGCTTAATTTCTAAGAATATGTGCCTCTCTTCATCTCCTACGTAGTCAAGCGCTAGAAAAACGTCAGGGCTACGCCATTTTGAGCTCTAACGGTATTTCCTTACGGTTCCCTGTTTTTTTAGTGTATTTTGAATTTTTTCTTGTGTACATATTAAACGCATCAACTGCACTTATATCGTGCACACGATTTACAGTTTACGATTTTCAGAAGTCTTTCTCAAAAATCCGTTTGCAGCATGGAATATCATTCACATCCTTGAGTTCGTTTACCCAGCTTGTGAACATTTTGAAGACACTTTGCCGCTAAAGCATTGAAATCTCACTCCTGATTTGCTGTTTTCTGCTCGTTGATCTCTTCATCCGGTTTTACATGAGTTTGAAATGTTTGGTGTTGCATAAATAGGGTTTTATGTAGTGGAAGTGGATCAATGCGAAAAATGTATATAAGAAATTTGATAAGAAATGAGAGGAAATCAAACCAGCCATGTTCGATTCGTAGATCTACTGAAAATATTTCCCACTCTTCGGAATTTTCATAACCTTTTGCCAATTATTTCGGAATTTTGAAAAGGTTGTGAATTAAAGTCTGTCTAAATGAGAGTGTCCGCCCAGGCGGTCGGCGTGCGTGTCGAACGGGAGTCGAGATTGCATTTGTTGGACATTTGAATCGACTAACACGAATATTACACGAAGAAGGAGTAATATTCCAGTCAGCTGCTTGCAGCCCCGACAAGACTCTTCCAAAAAAGGCTACGTGACGACCATTCAACACGCACGCGGGCCGCTTGGGCGGACATTATCATTTGGGCAGACCTTACATGTACTGTTCAGAAATGTTGTTTAATGTTAAACTCCGTTTTCGTAACTTCTGGAGTTTTACCGTTTTACACCGCATTCCCATTTCTCATGTCTGAAAACTGCCGCGATTGCGAGCTCGTCGTCGACTATTTCCAGAATGCTTTCCTGCAGACTGATGCCGGCTGGAGTTTTCTCAGATCAGATGTCCGTTTGTACGTGGAAAGAGATGGAGCGCTTGTCCCAATGAAGGCGAGTTTTGTCTTAAATAGCTTCTCAAGTAATTGGTTTTAGACCGTTCTATGTTATGGTTTTTTCAGAAACGTGTGATCAACGATGTGGATGCGCCGCCATCTTGCCTTGTCGTCGGGGGAGTCATCGGAAACCCGGCTTAGAGTCCTGTCGATTGGACGTCGAGCTCAGACCATTTTGGGAATGTGAGTTGTCATTTTCAGAGAGCAACTTGAATGTCTCAAACTACTTACTCATATGTAGCATACAAGTCACATACACAATGTGGTAAGTAACTTACCCGAGGGGAACTTTCACAGGGTCGCCTCGGGAAACTTGCTTACCGCATTGTGTATGTGACTTTTATGCTATGAATAAATAACTTGAGACGTTCAAGTTACTTACTGCATTTCACAAGTAGCTTCCCCGAAACTTTCTGAAAGGTTTTTTGTATTTTTTGCGTTGTATATGCTTTTGACTTTTGTTTTTCTTGTTCTGCCCCCATTACTCTGCCTACAGTTCGATCAAGATGCTTTAGTTCAATTTATCTCACTTCTATTGCAGTGTCATTCCGTAGTGTCATATCTCTTTATCTGCTCATCATTCCGAACCCGGTTACCTCTAAACCAATCTCATGGATACTGAAACTAACTCTCTTAGGCTTTACGAACCTTGTAGTCGTCATGCATGTATTCTGTTGTAGTTCTCTGACATAGTCTAGATTGCGTTTGCCGAAGCACGGTTTTCTTTCCGCATCTCAAACACCAGATCATCATGAAGTGCCTTCAAAGGCTTTTTGGTTACGCGTTAAACCTCTATTGTATAAGTAATTCCGAGAAATAAATTTGCATTTGTTAATACTTGTAGTTCTTATTATGTGTTGCTCCAGAATTCTTTAGCGGGCTCACTCAAGAACCAGGTTGTACTGGAGCGATTTTTGATTTACGGCAAATTCAAAAGGCCGCTCTAATACAACCTGGTCTTGGTGAGACCGCTAAGAAGAATTTTTGAGCAGTACGGGTGTTGGAGAAATTGCTTGCAAGGGCGTATTAGGGCAGGATGAAGGATGAATATGAAAATTTGCGGCAGTAAGGGCGTAGTGTCAGAATGGACGAGCAGCCCTAGCAAGGCCGGTCACCGCCCGTGCAATGCTAGCCACCTGCCTTTCCCGTCGGACTGAAGTGGCTGGTTTCCCTGAAGTGTACTGCTTTGAACGGACGGAGCACGGACGGGGGCACCGCCCCAAAAACGCCTCTTTTCGGCTATCAAGGGTGGGGCCCGAAACGTGAACATGTCCTGTTCCTTCCATCCTGCTGCCCCATTTGCCAGAGACTTTCTTTTTTTCTGGGTAAATATCCCAGCAGCTATGTCCTTTCTCTCATAACAACTTGACCCTGGCCTGCCTTGCTAAGTTTAGGAGAAAATCAAAGTTAAGATGGGAAGGTTGTGCAGTGCTTCCCTGGGAAGCATCTTCGAAATTCACCTTCACCTCTATCAGCAACCTAGAATAAATTAAAATCGACTACTTCCATCCTTGCTGTGTCACATTTCATTTACGTAATGTCTATTTTCTTGAAATGTTCTTTGAACACCTTATCCGTAAAGGTATAGGTGCAGAAAATATTCCCTTTGACGTAGTTTTCCGTGCACTAGTGTTGAACGCACGCCATGAACTTTACTACACGCCTATTTTTCCGGTGTTCTTTTTTTCCACCGCGATTTGCCGATTTGACGATCAGGATATGTGCTTCTTTTAAAAATCTAACACCTCATTAACGTCGCACGCATGAGGAGGTAAATAAAAGCGAAAACTCATTATCTCCCATCACGGAACACTTTCAATTATTTGTCTAATTCCGCGGAACTCCTGTCCGTGTCCCCATTGACGTCAAATCCGCTGTTTCTACTGACGACCACACGCCACACACTTCACTCCACGCCTATTTTTTCGGCGGTTCAAAATCTAGGGTGGTCGACTTGTTTGGCGCCGCAAGACGACCCCCCTCTACCACGAATTGATTATTTGACGTTAGGCCGTGTGGTTCTTTCATAAATCTCACACATGATGTTCTACGCAGGAGGAGGGAAAACCAAAATTCTAACACCTTCCATCACGGAGTACTTTCAACTGTTTGCCTGAAGCTCGTGCAGCACTGAAATCGACAGTTGTGCAACAAGCCTCTCACTCATGGACCTTGGGTGTTCGACTAATAAAAGACCTGTGATGCTATTTACAATGTCTTGTACTTTGTAGTCAACGATTGTGATCCACATTTTCTAAACATATCGCCAATATACATAATGAAATCAGATTTTCCGTGAGGTTTGCGCATTGACGTCAAATTCGCCGCGCTTGGGTGTCGACTGCACGGGAAACACATTACTCCACGTCTTCATTTTTTCGGTGTTTCTCCTTGCTAGCGCAAATCACCAGTTTCACGTATAGTATATGTGCTTCTTTCATTAATTTTGCACTTAAGTAACGACCCGCGAATGAGGCGGGAAAAGTCGAAACCTAACATTTCAAATCACAGAGCCCTTTACGTAGTTTGCGTGAAAACTCATGCGTCATCGAAATCAACGGTTGTGTGACAGGCTTTTGGCGTTGTTTTACACCGTTCTTTACGTCGAACTGATATGTTTAAGTTCTCGTTTTCGTGACTTTGGATCATTTCGGTATTTCACATCAGCAAAAATGATTGTTGGCGTGAAGTTAGGGATTCAGTGTGCATTCAACATAGTCTCGCGCAGTATTTGGCGGCAATGGCTCTTGGACTCACTATCGGAAGGTGGCGTGCACAGAGCAATGTAAATAGCACTTGAAATGAAAACATGAAACAAATGAAAATAGATTGATACTAATATAAAACTTGGATCGATGGGAATCAAAAAGGAAAGGGAGAGAATCAAAACTCACAATTGGCGGTGCCCACGTTTTCGGCTCCATTCATTTCTCACCTAGACACAATTTGCTTCCACCTTTGCTCCAACCTCTCCGGACGACTGTAGCTCCTAGGAAAGAGTATGTGATTATTTTAGTGGTGGGGCGCCAAAAGAAATCTGTAGGATAGCACGTAAGGAAGAAAGGATGGCAGTTGAACTGAATAACGGGGCCCGAACACGATTATGACATGGAAATGAATAATGGATGAAAGATTAATGATCTCTTATTTGAATTGAGTATAAATCGGGATCGATGACACACATTATGACCGAAATAAATTGTGAGGGAGCAATCAACAGTTGAGATAATGATTGAAGCACTAAATGATCGGAGTAGACATGTGCTGGATCAGTCAGAATGAATAATGATTAATCGATCAATATCAGAATGGGTAGTGACGCCATGGCGCTTTCGGCGGTGACTATGAAATCTCAGGCGGCGCCGCTATGGCGGTGCTGGAGGGCGGCACGCGCGTCCCGCGCGGAAAAAGTTTCATAGTGCTCCGCGCGTCTCGCGTCCTGCGCGTGCCGCGCTTGCGGTGAGACTATGAAATATGCCTTAGCACGATTATCTCAGGGAGCATTCTGCAACAACGAAACTTCGCAAGTGCGCTGCTAAATTTGACCCTGATGAGGACAATAGACATCGACACATTTTCCGTGTCAAACAGTTTTCGGGCATCACCGATTTTCTTCCGTCATCCAATTATAAGTCATCCAGAAGAGAGGTTGGAAGGGCGGTTTTAGTTGGCAACCTGCTCCCTTGGTATATTTGAAGACAGAATCGTGATTCCAAATTCACAGTTTCCAAGCGAAATCCAAGGTCGGGCCCTCACTTGTTGGAAAAGTGAAAACGACCCTCTAACACTTTTTTGGTCTCCAGTGATCGCAAAGAGTTTTTGGTCAAACCTCCGTTCGATGGTTTTTTGTTATAAAAAGCACGGCAGTTTTCTGTTGAGGATAGCGATTGATATTCAGCAGTTTGGTCATATCTCCAATCAAATCGAGACTGCCATAAGGGGTTTTCGGGGGCGCTCATCAGAAACTCGTTGTCCGTCTTCTTAGAAGATTTCGATAGGCTGCGGTAACCAACGACAAGGATCCTATCGTGATCTTATAAGACCACAAAAAAAGTCTTGGATCCAAGGGGTACTTTTTTGGTTTCTCTGAGACTTGATTCGGAAATAAATATCACAGTATTATTAGCTGTACATATGAAAATAACTTCATTGTATATGCAGCCTATTCTCCAGAAAGCAAGCCGGTGGGCGACCGCACCGCACGATTGAAGCAGATCACTTGTGAATTTTCCTAATCTCGCCAACGACTCTTTAGTTTTCCTTTTAATATTCTATAGCCTACCGGACTGAATTACGGGAGGAGTATTTTAAAGATCAAAGGATCAGTCGTCGGCGAAACTAGGGAAACTCACTTGTGATTTGCTTTACCCGCGCAACTCGGTCACCCGCCCGGCTTGCTCAATGAAGGACAGCCTGTAAGTATGAGCTTCTAACGGGTAGCAACTTTCTTTTAAAGACATCAAAAAGAAGTTTGCAATGGTCTTTCGACTAATATGATGTCTATCTCACTCCTTTTCCTGATTCGATTTCTCAATTTATTGCTGGTGCCGCGATTGGGTCGCAAGTTGGTCCACCTCTGACTCTGAGAATCTCCCGCGATGCTTCACGGAGAGAATACCCTCAGTTTCTGGTAGGGGCCGAGAGTATACTAGCAGGGGCTATCGTGGAACGATCGCGAGATTGTGCCAGTCTCAAACCGAGAGCGTGCCGCGTTCGCTCATTGATGCTTCCGCAATGCACCATCGCGGAACCGTAAGTAATCGAGCACGGGGCTGTCGCGGAACGATCGCGAGATTCTACCAGTTTCAACCTGAGGACGTATCGCGTCTATACATTAATGTATTCGGACAGCGATGAGCCGAGCCCGGAACTATCGCGGGACAATCGCGAGATTCTGCCAACCTCCACTACTGATCGTACCGCGTCCTATCATCCATCCCATCCCGGTGTTTCACCCGAACCGGTGGTGCCTATCAGATCAACACGGGGCTATAAGGTAGTGCTCGTGCCGAATTTCGCGCTGCTTTACAAATCTTCACATCATAAGAGCGCGGGACCGGGGGGAAACGACCAGGGTAACATCGCGGATTGCGAGTGCACCACGGTACTAGCGCGGTAACCATCGAATTGATCGCGGTACCATCGCGATACAAGCGCGAGAATGTCTACGGATCTGTCGATTGGGTAAATATCGCGGAACGGACGCGAGCCGCGGGACGAGGGGGAGACGAACACGGTACCATCGCGAATCGTGGTAGCGTCACGGTACTAGCGCTGAAGATTTTCTCACAGGTTAAAGAATATTGGTGTTCTCGTTTTCTCCTTCCAACACTAATTCTTGCATGATAATATGCTCTTTTTTAACTATCCTTTAATATGACTAGTTGCCCAATTGGATGAACAGGTTCATGGAGGTTGTCACCGGTGGGAAGTTGGGTCAACCGAAAATAGAAAAACATTTTCTGCAGAGCAGGATTAGTCAGGGGCCTCAGGAAAGAACGGAACAGTAGAGAGTGGAGAATCGCAAAAGACAGCTCCACAAAGATTTCATTGTCGCAACGAACAGTTCCAGTGTGGGTTTGAGGATTGCGTGACTTTCTGGTGCGTTCTTCTCGACTTCCCCGACATTTCAGTTCTACCCGGGGCTCAAACAATGGATTTGGCGATTATTCTCAAGATTCAAGATTATCGAGAACACTGCCTTCCATTCAACAACACCGCGCTCCAATCGCACATTGTACCCCGTGCCAAATGTCCGCCAAAATTTTCATTTCAAAAAAAATCTTTCTGATCTCTTTGTTGTTGACAATCATTTCGCTGTCAGTTTATTACATTCTTCTATCATTGGTTCCCTTGACTTTAATATTGAAGTCATTTGCCTTTCCGACTCTAAAAGCTAATCAATCATTAACTGAGGAGGTTATAGGTTTAACAAAAAAAATCTAGGTGTTTAGTTTCGGTGAGCGGACGAGTTTGGGCACAACACACGAGTGGTCCCGCTTAGATTGCCCTGTTATGACCGAGTCCCAAACAATCGATTTGGCGATTATTCTCAAGAGTTAAGATTATCGAGAACACTACCCTCCATTCAACAACACCTGCGTTACCGCGCTCCAATCGCACCTCGCGCCAAATGTCCGCCAAAGTTTTTATTTTGGAAAAAATCTTTCTGATCTTTTTGTTCTTGACAATCATTTCGCTGTCAGTTTATTACCTTCTTTTTTCATCGGTTCCCTTGACTTTAATATTGGAGTCATTTGCCTTACCGACTCTAAAAGCTAATCAATCATTAACTGAGGGGGTTATAGGTTTAACAAAAAAAGTCTAGGTGTTTAGTTTCGGTAAGCGGACGAGTTTGGGCACAACACACGAGTGGTCCCGCTTAGATTGCCCTGTTCGACATGTACCACCGACAAAGGATTCCTATTTCGTTCTTTATTATGAGAGGATTTGTAGTCATTTGCCGCTGTATTTAACGTGATAGCTTCTAATTTTCTATTAAACGTCGTATTTTACGCTCTTCTGATTACCTCCTGCGACTTACACATTTGCTAATTTGTATTACACTCTGATCCTTTTATGTTTTATTTAGATCTTCCTTTTGTATTCTAATCTCAGTTCTGGAGATTTTTTTCTTTTTTGTGTGATGTTTTTTTTAAATGTAGCATAACTTACTTACATAGCCTCTCACTTACACAATCTTCTATCAATTCGAATAAGAAAGACGTCAGATTACTTTCTTTTTTGAATTTTTTTACTTCCTTCTGTCATCGGTTTCCTTGACTTTAATATTGAAGTCATTTGCATTTCCGACCCTAAAAGCTAATCAATCATTGACTGAGGGGGGTTGAAAGTTTACAAAAAAAGTCTAGTTGTTTAGTTTCGGTTGGCGGACGAGTTTGGGCACAACACACTAGTGGTCCCGCTTAGATTGCCCTGTTCTGCCCGGGGCCCAAACAATCTATTTGGCGATTTTTCTCAAGATTTAAGATTATCGAGAACACTACCCTCCATTCAACAACACCTGCGTTACCGCGCTCCAATCGCACATCGTACCTCGCGCCAAATGTCCGCCAAAGTTTTCGTTTTAGAAAAAATCTTTCTGATTTTTTGTTCTTGCAAATCATTTCGCTGTCAGTTTATTACTCTCTTCTTTCATCGGTTCCCTTGACTTTAATATTGAAGTCATTTGCCTTACCGACTCTAAAAGCTAATCAATCATTAACTGAGGGGGTTATAGGTTTAACAAAAAAATCTAGGTGTTTAGTTTCGGTGAGCGGACGAGTTTGGGTACAACACACGAGTGGTCCCGCTTAGATTGCCCTGTTCGACATGTACCACCGACAAAGTATTCCTATTCCGTTCTTTATTATGAGAGGATTCGGGGCTATTCGCTGCTGTATTTAACGTAATAACTTCTGATTTTCTAGTAAACGTCGCATTTGACGCTCTTCTGATTACCTCCTGCGAGTTACACATTTGCTAATTTATATTACACTCTGATCCTTTTATGTTTTATTTAGATCTTCCTTTTGTATTCTAATCTCAGTTCTGGAGATTTTTTTCTGTTTTTGTGTGATGTTTTTTTAAATGTAGCATAACTTACTTACATAGCCTCTCACTTACTCAATCTTCTATTAATTCGTATAAGAAAGACGTCAGTTCATGTTTGAAGTGGTACTACCTTCCTTACTGAAGAGTTCCCCGGTGTAGTTCCGCTTACATTTTGTAATAAATTAACCTTTCTTCCTACTGACTATCATTGCTTGTATATATAGGGTGTTTACATTGGTCTAAGGGTTTTAACGAAATAATTGTGAACTCGATGCATTCAGCTTTCAGATACCCTCTTCGTTTACCAATAAGACTGATGGACTGACTAGTTAATAAAGTTTCTATTTTACTTATTAACCAAACCCAATATCCTTTTCAGCTCCTAAACGATTAGTTTGGCGGCGTTTGATTACCGCAGCCTACAGAAGCCTTTAAAAACCAATAGGCGGGACAGGGATTTTTGCTCTGCACACTGAAAGTGTACCGCGCGAAATCCGACTGATCGTATGCGACCACTTCATTTGTACTTCAAGAATTTTTTTCCTCACAAGTGCCTTGATTCACTCCGCAAATCGCACAAGTGTACTATGCTACTACATATTGCGCACATTCTGTACGCACATCTCAGGTATCTATAATCTGCTGCCCTTTCAGTTTCTGCTAATTACATTAGGTCGAAAGCTCGAATAGACTACTATTTACACACTTGTCGACGCCATGTAGGCTTCGCACTTGTCATTTCAAAGACTGTTGCTCCCCACAGTGGTCGATTATAGGAGTTCCTTCCAGAAGGCCTGTACGACCCGTGGCCCGCGCTTTGGGCTCTTTTTGAGCTCCTCTAACAAGTTTATATGTTTAATTTGCATTGTCGATTCGCACGTTTCTCGTATCTATGTGATGTTTCGGTGGAGATAAACGGGCGCAGGAACGAGGTTTAGAAGGACAACGCATTGGAAGCCATGACAGGAAACTTTCTGAAGGACACGCCGAAGGCAAGCATCTCTTTCATGAATGACTAGAAATTTGAGAATCAATAGCATATCATTTAGGACGAGCACAAAATGCTCGACACGTGGACGCACCTCATCAGAGTGCAGAGTTGAACTTTCGAATGACTGTTAACGAGATTGGAGCAACCTCTGAAGGTTTTCAATACTTGGACTTCTGTTGCATTCGATACCTGCTCGAGCACAGGACACAACAGCTCTGTTAAGGAAAAGTCAAAGATGCGTAGAGATGAAGAAGTCACTAGTTTGGAGCCTATCGTCGTTTGCGACAGGAATGTGGGGGAGAGTGTTCATAGTCTCAATGAGCAGTAGTTCTGCTTGATTGAGCTGTAAGTGTTAGAAGTTACCACTACAACTCACACACGCGCACTCACAAGCTGTACTCACATACAAACTGACAAGTCGACCTGCAAGAATGCCCCCACAAGATAGCTTCTTGTCGATGTAATAATTTTAAAGTTTTAAAAATATTTTCATAAGGTTTTAGTATGTGCTGGGCAGACGAATGTGGACTTGCTGCATGATCTTGGAAGGAGCCGTGCTGTGGCAACTGCGCCGGGAAGATTATGTGGATCGCAGCGCACACAATCAATCGTGAAGTGGACAGCCAATGTGCCTTACTAAGGAGTAGGCCTGTCATCAATTAGTCTGAATTCCTCACGCCAATCGTTGATTAGTATCGCCGTCCTCCTTGTGATTAGGTTGGTCGTGATCCAGGTGATGTGCCAAGCAGAGTACTGGTCATTCAGTTTTTTTAATTATGCGAACAGCATTTTCTCCTTAGATAAGCGCTATTAAAGCTGTGGTAATCGACCGCTGCACATGTGCATCGGCAACGTTGTGCATGAGTCTTGATCTTGATTGACAAGAAATGACCGCCCAGTTCCGATAAAGGTTCGATTCTAGAAATTGTTATTAAGTTCGTGCACCAGGTTATATTAGATGAATTAGAAAACGACGTGCCGATTGGGTGATTATCTTCGGAATCAGTGGTGCTATGGCAGCGACAGAAAACCGGAACGGATCTCATCGCGATGGTAAGGAGAGGGTAGTCGCCAAAAATGTTAATACTGTTTACCAGATACATATTCCAGATGTTGTTTTTTGGTGTTTCGTCATAAGTAATTACATTTTTAGGATGTTTGCGAGGGAAGGCAGCTACGGGCTAAGCATTGAAAGTGATTGAAAAGGATTCGCTTTTTGATATATTAAATCGGAATATATAAGTGAAGGTTCATTTCTGAGGGTGCAATATATACGCTTAAATACGATTCCGTGTAGTGTGCGTAAAAAGTAGGATTTCGGAAGGAAGCTTTTTGGAGAACGCGCCAAAATGGTTGAACTTTTCCAGTTCTCAGGGCTTCCCTCTTCCTCTGTTTTCAATCTCTATGACTACATTAAAAACTGCGTTCTATTCGAAAGAACTGATTAATCGATTGACTGACGCTGTGTGAGAGAATAGTGACCTAGCGGAAGACATTGCGAGCGGTCGCATCGCGGCGTGTACTGTCTCGTTCCCTCAGGAGGAAAGAGATTTCACCCGAGTGCGCCCATTCTTGTCAGAAAGCTGCCGCCGTAGAACAATCACCTACTCAACCTGAAGATAGGCAGCCTATCAGCCTCAGACACAACCTACTTGCCAGTGGGATTAGGGAGTGAGAATTTCGTCATCCTCGGCGTATTCTAAGTCGCCAAATAGTCGGTATTTGTGGACATCTTCTCTTTTCCGGGACAGAGGAGCAGGTGTTGATTGAATTCTGCCACACTGTCGAATCATACACTGACCCAGGAGCCACCGCAACCGAACTAAGACCAACGTTCGTTTCCGACTAACATTGCATATTGAAACCTACTCAGGTCAGAGGGCGTTTCTTTCCGGCTGCTATTATATAATGAAACCCACCCACGTTAGGCAATTTTATAGGTATCAATGTACCATCGATGGCGCCAATGTTATCTGAATGTGTGCTTACCATTTCGATAAAACTGGTGGAGCTGTTTTGACTCGTCACTCTTTCTCGATTTTGCCAGTCCTGGCTAACTCATTGGCTCTCGCTCGGCTCCACCTCTTCTTCTCTACCTTTAAGAAAGCAGCATTCACTCGGATATGCACGGGGTACAAAGTGTTATGAAGATCAACCCCGCCCGGCCCTGGCAGCACAATATTTTGAAATGGCTTACTTGTAGCCCCAATTGAGGCCATACAATGAACCAGCGCAAACATCGAAAAGCGCAAAAGTCATGAAAATTTAGATATATAGACATCTTAACACTTCAAACTCGCCCATTATGACGGGAGGGGTGCAACAGAACGTTGATAAAACGATATCTTCGGAATCCTATGTGGACGTATGCAATAAAACGCGCTGTCTAGCAGGATCGCGGTTGGCAGGGCTGAACACCAGGTTCAGCACCGACTGAATAAATACCGTGCTTATCTGGGCCAAATTCCGGTCCGCAATTGCGTCTCGGCACGCTTTGCGGCCGCACGCTCCCGAGTCAAAAGAGCTTCCAGCGCCACATCCGCCGATCTGCTGACTCTAGGTGGGTTTTAGAATTAGGAAACTCAGAAAAATTGGAGAAAATTGTATAAAAAAGCCACATCGAGTCGGCTTTGACGCTGGAAGCTTGACCGACTCGAGCGCGTGCGGCCGCAAAGAGACGCAATTGCGGACCGGAATTCGGCCCAGATAAGCACAGTATAAATTTATCAAAATTATAAACGCATGAGATATGTGTTCAGGTTTGATTGAGTCTGCAAAACATAGTCGGTTCGGTGTAGTCGATGGAAAGGGAATTCAACGAGAATATCCACAGCAGATTCCAAGGATTCTTCAACTCTGCCAACGCGTAGCTAGATGCCTCCAAGGGCGCGGCCTGAAACGCCGCCCCATTCCATGTAGCGGTAAACTACGGGTTTTGGCTACGATAGCTAAAACCCGCATATTCTTGTGTCAAGGCTACAAGAGTGCAAATTCTGCGCGTATTCTACGTAAAAAGGAAGGCTAAATTCGAAACATTGATCTCTTTGACGCTAAACCCGCATATTCTCGCTATAATTTTGTAGCGAGAATCTACGGATTTAGCGACAGCCTGTGTTGGAATGCAATCTCAACCCGCGTTGGCTACGCGGAACGCAGGGATGCGGTTTGAACAGTGTTGGCCCAGTCAACCCACGGATAACTTGACACTCTGTGGGTGGTCGTGGAGGGTGACCCCGTGTCGCTCTCTGGAAGACCTTGCTAGGGATAATTTTGGCCGCTGGGATGCTGCAGGCCGTGGGGAAGAAACGGCGATGCGCTCGATCGCAGCGGGGATCGCCTTTCTAGTACAGATCAAGGCTGGGTGGGTCGATCGACCCAGTGCTGGAACGAGAATAAGCGTAGAATATGCGGGTGCTGTAGCGAGAATATACGTAGAATATGCGGGCGCTGTAGCAGAAATTTCACCAGTTGAGGCTAAACTTTCCGTAACTTACGTAAATTCTCGTGTCAAAATCAGACTAGATGCCTCCGAAACCCTGGGCATCTCTGGTTTCCGTGTGAGGCATCTAGCTACGCGTTGGCGGAGAAGGAACGTGAGCAAAACTTAGCATTGTTGAACACAGACTGGTCACAATTTGTCGAAGACTTTAATATTTAAAGATATCGGCACAATTTACTTCATTTAGTTCTCGAGAAAAATTTTCATAGGTGTGGTATTTCTACATTGACGAGCTGGTGGGGTTCATCGGTACTTCCTAGACTCCCAGAACGCAGAATATAGAGCTTACAAAATCCAAGAGGTTCACCTGAAATCAATACAGTTTGTGACAAGCAACCGTGCTAACAAGATGAAACAAGGCGGGAGTAGCATTGCGAATCACGTGCCCCAACTATGCCAGTGGTGAAGAAGCCAGTGTCCTCTACGCACTTCATTACCTCCAGGAGATTCCTGTCATGCGGACTGGAGCATTCGACGATCTGAGAAAATCTGTATAATTTGGAATGATGTACTCTGAATACATGAAGTTCTCGACGTTGATCAATTTCCTAAGGAATGGGTCACAGATTCGATTTTCAATCAGAATCCTAGAGACTTCTGTGTATTGGACCTATACAATAACTCGTGGGCCCAGCCGATGTTCCGTTTGGTACGTTTTTATCCTCCCAGACAAATCTGGGTCGAACTTATCGACCCTGGAGGGACAAAAGGCTTTATTGCTCTTGTGCGATGATCGATTGCTCAACCGTGTGCGTGGAAGTGGCGCCTCTTGCCACTACCCTACATGCCCCGACTCTCCCAAATTCTTGGAAAATTATGGCTATATGAGGTTCACATGGCCAAGATTTCCTAACTAGAGAGGCCAACAATGTACGATAGGGTATCGATAATTTGGGAATAATTCTCTTTGTATTACGCCTTCGAGCATATCACCAGATAACGCTCTTCACGTTGTGGAGTGTTATGCAAAGCCAAGTCGCTTAGTGATCTGGCGAAAAATGGATCCTCCTTGATTCCGTGCGTTCTACACATGATGCGCCATCACACTTGCTAGGAGAGAGCTTTTCTTCACCTTCTCGATTTTATCTTGGGAGACACTCGTTATCTGGAATCTGTCGAGGCACATCTGAATGTCGTTGTTCGCATATACGGCAAGGGTAGCGAATAAAGCCAAAAGGATCATCTATCGCATCATCGCTGAAGTAAAACGTATATTAGAAGTATACAAGGCTAAGCGTTCACTGCGAAATTTTCCTAAAGCAGTGACGTAACCACAAGAAAGCAAACTGAGGCAAACCTTTGATTCTTGAGTAAGAGGTCAAACCAGAGCTGGTGAGGGACTTTCGTCTATGCTTTTATACTGGTATTTGGTGCAGTAATCTCGAAACCCTAACACGATCTTTTCCAGTCAAAACAAATCGAAAAGTGCAGAGCGTTAATCACAACGAAAGGCTATCGCGTTCCCCCAGACAAGCAACTTTGTTTAGAAGTTGAATAGGAATCCGGTGTTTGATCACGGTTTTCCTTATCAGAGTATACGCAGTGTATGGTTTCAAAAACACACACTTTCGTTTTTCAGCAGTAAATATTTATTTTATATGGAAAAAAGGTAATGGAGCAAAGAAAAACATTAGAAGCATCAATCACCATTGATATCTTTGGAAAACACCGGGAACATCGATCATCACAAAAATTTTAGATAACTGGGGTCTCAAAATGGTATCAAAGATTTGGTGAGAAGCTAGCTGAATGAAGCTTGATACAGCTGCTATCTGCTTAGTTTTCAGACTTCAATTTCTTTCGCGCACTCGAGCTATTTCGATTGCATAGTGTGCCGACGTTGAATTTGAGCTAGAAATGCCTCAAACTGTAAAAATAGCCCATCTTAAAGGCACAGTCCAACCACGAAATCGTTTTTCTCGTTTTCCACCTCTATCTCGAAATCTTGAAAATCGTCAAACGCTGATTCCAATGATGTCTCTGAAGTTGTACCCTCTACAAAACGTCGAAATTCACGTCACTTGAGGCGCGAGTAGCGCGCGCGACGCCTCGGCCTCCGTCTGCCCTACGCTCTCTCACTGTCTCTAACCTCCGCTCCACACCAGCACGCGCAGGAACCAAGTGAATTTCGCCGTTTTATAGCCTGTGCAAGACCCCCTGGGAAGTGAGTTATGGTCCCTCGAAAATTGAGGTGCGGAAGTATAGTGGACGAGTTTTCCGGGGCTTGTAACTTCCGTCATTTGCTATCGATGCATGCGAGCCGACCTGAATAAAGGGAGAGGCTGAGAATGAAGGGAAGAACGAAGCTACTGATCGGTAACCATCGCTCATCTCGCCACTGTTGAGCTTGAAAGTTCGGAAAAGGGGCGGGCCAAAGTGGCTTTTGGATGTGGGCGTCCCGAAACGGCTTCCTATTGTATCTCGCTTATTCGGAGGAATCGAGAGCGCGCACTTGGCAGGTGTTATGAGGGGTGGGTCTATTACACCGTTATGTGGAAATCTCAGATTTCGTCCCTGAGCTTGGACTGTGCCTTTGAAGCAAACAAGGACTACAGAGCAACCGAGGTGCCTCTCAGACCCTCCCTTTGTGTGCCTCTCAGAGTGCTAAGTCCTTCTGGTTGAACTTGTCTCGTACTGAAGAGGTTTGGTGCTTTCATTGTAAGATAGGTTCATTCCCACGCTTGGAATATTGCTAAATATACATTCTTAAAATGGTCGCTACATTCATTGAGCTGTGTTGACGAATGGCGTGCAGGGTTCGGCGCAGCGCTTCGATAGGAGCCTAAAAATTACGACCCTTCCCCCTTCCGAATCTCGAAGTTACAGACATCTTTATTTTTACCATCCAAATTTTGGCTGGATTATTTTTTGTCGCACGCTGTAAAAAAGAACTCACCTTGGTTTTAACTGGAATTTCATTTTCTTTGCGATTTCCACATAGGTTCATTCACTCCAGACAAATGTTGTGTAGAAGTAGAAACAAGCTTTCGCCAATACCATTTTTATGGTTTCTGGACCCGGTTTTTCATGGTTTGTGGGTTTCTTGGACCAGAGTTAGAGGGTTGAAAATTTTCAACTTGGTTGAGCAAAAAAAAGGTACACACGTGTTCAGAAGCCTGCAGTTTATCGCAATATTAAAAGGCTATGGCGTGGTTGCGGTGAGAACACTAACACTGCGGTGGAAAACCTGGGGCTTTGCCAGATTTCGTCATTGATGACACAGCTGATATTCTGGGTGAGTTACTGTTTTTGTTATTTTTTCTTGTTTGTTTCTGCTTTTGCTTTTATTTCTAACTCTCTCAAAATTGAAGATAATCGCTTTTCATAGTGCGTGAGGGTAGTTTGCCGTTCTTTTCAATTCCGAACAAACGACAACTGCCTCTCACGCACTAAGAAAAGCCTATACTCGCAATATTACAAGAGCCAGAAATGGAAATTAAGCAGGAACAAGCGTGAAAATGAAAAGAAAAGCCGGAAGTCACCCAGAATTCCAGCTGTGCTGTGGATCGAGGACGAAATCCGGCAAAGCACCAGGTTTTACACCATAGTTTTAGTGTGTTGACCGCAACCGTGGCTTTTCAGCAGTGCGGTAAAGTGTACGGCTTCCGTTTTCGATTTAGTCTGACGCATGGACCAGGCGGCTGGCGGTTGTTGGCGGCCTCACTGGCGAATGGGGTTTCGATTCGCGCGGGGTGATCTGCCGTCGCAGCCCGTCCATTCTCATCAGAATAAATTTATTACGCGAATTCTACGCCATCCTCTATCTAATGTTCCTTGCCGCCTTACCTGAACATCGACCACTTTCAAAATTTTCATTTAAATTCAGTGTGTGGTCCGTTTCGAAGATTTGCGATGTTGTATTCTCATTCTACCAAAGCACCAAATCAATCATAAATAACTGAACATTCTCTGAGGATTGAATTATGGCATTAGAGCAGGTTTGCAGATAACCTTCAATGAGGTGATTTTTGCATTTTTCAAAATTCGCAACTGCTGCCTTTTTTCACCAATCGGAGAGTTTGAGGCACCAAACCTTCAGCCTAATAATAATAATGTATTAGTCAGACCTGAAAGTAATGTCGCTTTTGCGCATATCACTATTTGGTTGTCATTTATCAGCTCTTTGTTTGGTTCAGACGCGTGCCCAGACATTGTGAGATCTCAGTTATGTTCTTCTTCACTCATAGACAATTTAATTAAAATTTTTTGAAAGTTTGGGTAAAATGGCCAGCCAAATATCAGAAGGGGTACACAACCGGCATTGTATGCTTTTTGAATCCCACTAAGCAAGTAACGCAACGGCTGCTACCAAAAACATTTCCAAAGTAAGCAGAGTAAATGTGTGGGTCCAGCTTGATCTGTCCGAACTAAGGCGAACCACTCAGGCAAACTCAAATGTCGACAGCAGGCTGAAGCACCTGTTTCTCGAGCAACCGGCGATAGCAGGTTCTTTCGGGAGAATAACATGGACCTGCTACCGACCTGCTATCGGCCTGTCGATAGCAGGTTCACAGCAGGTTTACAAGGCAACACATCTTACCGCCGGTGACGATTGATCGCCCGAATCTCAGGGTGCTCAACCAAATATTCAGTCGGTGACGCATTTGAACAACCTGCTCTTCTTTTTTTCGTCTTTCGTGAAGCACACCTGTTTTTGTGTGATAACGCGCAAATCAGGACTTGTACTGACTGGA
This sequence comes from Aplectana chamaeleonis, assembly GCA_029168955.1. Taxonomy (NCBI): domain Eukaryota; kingdom Metazoa; phylum Nematoda; class Chromadorea; order Rhabditida; family Cosmocercidae; genus Aplectana; species Aplectana chamaeleonis. The sequence continues at coordinate 90,983 of JAPDOI010001813.1, forward strand.
ATTATTACTCAGATAGTGTTCTAGAGGTTTTTGTAGTATTCAACTATTTTATCGTCTCTTAGGATTTTACTATGAGTATTTTTTTGAGCACCGGGTATATTTGGAGTCTTGAAACATCCTTTTTTTAATATTCGATTTTGTCGTTATTTTTTATTGTTTTGCTTCTCGCTTCTCTGGAGGTTGCATGTTTTTCGCCTCTCGTGTATTCCGTTAATCTGAGAAATCGAAAAATTCTTTGCTTTCGTTTGGGCTAAGTGTCCGTTTTTCGAAAATTTGTCTCATTTCAGCTTAAATCTTAATTACCCATCAAAAACGTTGTTCATTTGTACAAGTATATCACCTGAAAACCATTTGGACTTCAAAATCAATTACGCTTCAATTTTTGTACAAATGTTCACACGTAAAACAATTTAATCGAGTATGTGATCTATTTTTGAACTTACTCGTTTATTTAAGAAGTTCTAAAGAACTCACACCATGTTTTCAAATCGATGGCAGACTTAATGAAGATCACAATCGAGAAATTCTCCTCATCTCTCATTAGATCTAGTTTTGATGATGTGATTACATAATAGACTTGGACAATCGCATATTCCTGCCCTTACATAGTCAAAAGTTCTATATATAAATGTTTTGCCTAATTCTCTTGGTTTTTGTATCGTTGCTGCATATGTCTTGCTTAGAGTTTCGAAAACCCGTTAAAGTCGAATTGGTCCGAAAGAAAATCAATTAGTATTTTTTTTCTCCAGCCGGCCACTGGAAGCTGCGAAATAGCTCAAATATTAAGTCAGGTAGAGTAACATCTCGATAATAATTACGGCAGAAAAAACCGAATTGCCCATGTTTAAGGGCAGTTGAGTATGGGGACGGCTACAAGTACAGCTAGGTAAAGTAAAAATACAGCAATAGTTTCTGAATCCTGCAAAGGTTCAGCTCGTTTAACCGCTCCAAATTTTGAAGGTGGCCACACTCATTAAAAATCCGGCGATAGGATGTCTACAGCAAAATTCATAATTCCGGCGGTAGCAGGTCGACAGCTGAACCTTTCGGCGTGATACCAGGTTCTCTCGCGCCGAAATCACGCTTTTTTTGTGTCCTCAGCTGATGTGCTCTGTGATGACACCTTAGAAACCTGCTGTCGACATTTGAGTTTGCCTGAGCAAAATCGCAGTCGACTTATTGCCGCAATGGCACAACACAGAATTGTTTTTGTGATAGCGTGATCACAGGAGAGCAGAAATGGGTTCTATATGATAACCCAAAACGCAAAAGACAGTGGATCTCTCTAAATGGAATCCCTCGGAGCACTGCTAAGCCAGGTTTACTCCCCGAAAAAGCGTTTCTGCTCGTTTGATGGAGTATTCGCGGCATCGTTCACTTTAAATCGCTGAAACCTGGACAATCTGTTCCTCTACAGCACAGACCTCTACAGCAAATTATTGCAGCGAGTCAATCAATCTTCAATTGAAAAGTGGTCAGCGACTGTCAACCAGAAGGGAGTCATTCTACAACACGACAATGCAAGACTGCCCTGCGAAAGGCGAACCCTAGAAAAAAATTAGTGAATTGGGTGGGAGGTGCTGCCTCATCCACCATATTCGCCCGATATTTCCATATTTTCTGCGAGTGCTGCAGCACTTTTTTAATTGCAAAAGATTTGCGAATACAAATGATATCCCAAATGCCAGCTCTAGATTTTTTGCTGAGGAATCAATTGATTGTTATAGATCTGAAATTGAAAATCTAATCACTAGATTGAAAAGGTTATTGACAATGATGGTAAGTACACCATTGGTTGAAAATAGAGTTTTGTAAACATGTATGTGTTTATATTTAGTGTAATAAAACGACAGTACCTTCGGGTTCCTCAAATACTGTGCTTCTCTGGGCCGAATTCAGGTCCGCAATTAAGTCTCGACACGCTTTGCGGCCGCACGCGCTCGAGTCAGTCAGGTTTCCAGCTCTAAAGCCTACTCGATGTGGTTTTTTTATACAGTTTTCTCCAATTTTTCTTCGTTTTCAGATTCCAAAATCCACCTAGAGTCAGTAGATTGGCGCCTGCGGCGCTGGAAGCTCTTTCAACTAGGGAGCGTGCGGCCGCAAAGCGTGTCGAGACGCGATTGCGGACCGGAATTTGGCCCAGATAAGCACAGTATAATGCTTTTTAGCAGGAGTATCTTTCATAAGCATTTCTGAAATCTATAAATGGACCTAGGATGCGTGTTCAGCACCCCCCGAGAATCCCACCAGCGAAGTTTTAAAGGCAGTGTTCACGATGGAAATCGTTTTTCTGCTTCTCCACCTACCCTGAAAACGGCCCCATACTGATTTCAATGATGTCTCTGGAATCGTGCAAGACTTTCTGGGAACGGAGTTATGGTCTCTCGAGAACTGAGCTAGGGAAGCATGGTGGACGAGTTGTCCGAGGCTTGCAATATCCGTATTTTGCAGCCGATGTATGCGAGCTGATCTGAGTGAAGAGAGAAGTTGAGAAGGAAGGGAAGAACGAGGCTATTGATGAGAAACCATTGCTCATTTAACGATCTCGAGTTTTCACTTGTTCACGCCGGAAGGCGGTCATTGCGCTTCTTGGGTTGGCCTTTGCACTCAAAGTGGCAACTTCGGGCTCTTTTGGGGCTCTTCCTGGCTCGTTTTCATGCGTTATTTCGACTTTAACGTCACAGTAAGCCTCTCCACTACCCATTCTTAATGGAAACTGGAACACATTTTTTATGGTGATCACTGCCTTTAAGCCAAATCTGAAAATTTCACCATGCTACCGCATACCCACCGTAACCTACCCTAATCTATCGAAAATCGATAAACGGACTTCATAATCGTGTTGAGTACTCCAAATAACCCCCGCGGAAACGTTTGGAAGCGAATCTATTTAAGCGTTTCGGAAATCATTAAAGGCAGTGGTCACGATGAAAAACGTCATCGAATAAACTACAAAAATCAGCTTAGATCAAAAACAGCTGAAAAACTATGAAGGTAGAGCGGTGAAAAACGGGCTAGAATTGCAGTTTCTAAGGCCCAAAGAAGCCAGTTCGTGCACACGTGCACAGCGTCGCCACAAAAGATCGCAGTCTCATGCCGGGCAGTCAAAAATCAGCGACGTTCGGAGGAAGAAATAGATGCAAATTTACCAAATAAAACCAGTTGAGCAATGAAAGAAAATACTCCAGTAAATGTTCTTGACTAGATGTGTACATAAATCCGAAGGTTCATTGATTGAAATTCAATTTCAAGCCAGCTGGTGTTCTTGATATAAGAGGTCATCGATGCCGATGATGTGGAGTGAACTCGTCCACCATCAAAAGACAAGAAAGTTCAGGCTTCAAATTTGGCCCAAAACCGTGGTTTTTTCGCGATTTTTGCTTATAGGTCCTACTACTAGAGACCCAGAAAAGGGTTGAGAGAGAAAAAGACGACAAGCATATTTGATCGCGACCGCTGCCTTTAAAAGTCGCATTTCGCCCCAAAAATTTTCCCCGATGAGGTTTTTGCCGAACTTGTCGAAGTTTCCCGAAAATCGGCAACTGAACCTCAATTTTGTGTTCAGGGCCAAGGATAGTCACCACGCAAAAGTTTTGAGCCAAGTCCGAAACAAGTTTTGTGGACACCCTGCATATGATAGCTGTACCTTTACCAGAGTGCACAACTGAGGAAGTCCACCTAACTCTGTTTAAAGAAGTCTTCAGCAGCCACTAGCATGGAACAAACACTCATGAGTTGTCCACACTTCGCACCCACGCCATGAACTCACATTTTTCGTTTCACCTAAAAAAACGGATTCCTTCCAATTATTTCTTGGAAAATTCACATTTAAAACAACTTGGTATGTAGTTCATCAGCTGGAATTGATTCCGTTGAAAGCAGCGTTTTCCATTTGTTTTCGAGCCCTAGTAAACAGATGAAACGGCCCCAGTCGACACGAAATACAACACTATTTGGTGTTACGAGGCTTCTTGCGACCCTCAACTTGCGCTTAGCGCAATTATTACTGAACCCAGCAACTAGAGTGGCTGGAATGAGAAGTTAGAGTCAGAAAAGGATCAACCACACTTCTCACTAATTTCTGAACGTGCGACAGACTTCAGCGATCCATGATCCTTCTACTGGAATTTCTGTGATGATCGATGTTTGTAATGTTATTTTGATCCGTTTCTTCAAACAGCGTGAATCCTTACCATCCAAAACAGACGGTGGTACAATTTCAATACCAAAAACAACGTAGGCTTCGGTGACGAAGTAGTGATCAGTAATCGAGTTTCTATTCAATCCTTGAACAGTTCCGGTTGTTTGGTGGGGATCATTTGTGCTTTGAGGGTCACTGGATAACAACAAATCTTCAAATATATATAAAAGCCCTGTATGGAATAAATCACCAGCTTCGTTGTCATCTCGTTATCCAAGTCCAGGTTGGTTTCAACTTACTATTCAATGGTGGGAGTTTCGGGGTGAGAGGCGGTTGACCTTGGTGCTAATCTCTCTAGAATGCTATATTCCAGTGACGATGCGTTCAGTGATTTTCATTGTTTTCTTTGCCGCCCTGACAGTGTGTGCGACCACTGACATCCAGATGTGTCTTGACAGATATAGAATCAAGAGTGTCTCCGAGGATAAGATCGAGGAGGTGATCAAGTTTCTTTCCCATAATCGAATCGACTGAATCCTAACGGTTAAATGATGATAGAAAACTTCGAATTTCAACTTTTTCAAGGGCCCAATTTATTTCGTTCAACTGAATTATCATATGGTACCGGGGACGAAGTTATAGCGTAGTTCACCCAATCACATAAAGGGACCCTGAAGAGTTTCGAAACCGCTGGAAGTAAGCAGAAGCGAACAAAGGCGCGTTGGATACTCTGGATTTTGTCAACTAGAATTTGGAAAAGACCCTTTAAAGGCAGCAGACACGCTCGAAAAAGTTGTTGAGATAACTACATTAGTGGGGTCGTGCAGGCCCTAGAAGAGCCCTCACGAAGTTGCAAGCATTAAAAACGAGTCCAAATGACCGTATTTGAGCCGTAGTCAGTCACGAAATCATCCTTGCTCCGCCCATCGATACGGGCTCCGCCCCTCCATATAGGTATTCAATGCTCGATTACGGCCACTTTAGATTACTTTTTAGGCTTCTAACGGCGTAAGCGTTCCAGAAAGGGCCGTACTAGTGCATTAGCGTCGTTATCCCAACAAATTTGTTGCCAGCTCCGCTATTTCAGCCAGTGCCGTACAACTCGTCCATTTCTGGGCCAAAACAAACATCAGACGTGACTGTCTGCGTCTTTAGAGACAAAGTTTGGAGCAGAACCATTTGAGAAAATTAGTCAGACTTTCTTCAGATAGTCGAATGCGTCAGTCCACATGGCAGGAATATTCTGGAAGTAGTCAAGTGCGTCGCAGTCAGTGGCTTCTTCACGCTCGGCATTGTGGGGGTGAGTTTTGCACATGGGGACGCTTCTTACTAGGATTACCTACACGTCTGGAGAGCTTTTATAAAACCATGTGTTGATCGTTGTAGGTATGAGACACAGCATTGTTACTCCGTTTTCCAAATTCGCTAAATGCTTTAGTGACTCACGGGAGATTTCCAAAAGTGGGCATTTTCATAGCTCTGCGAAGACAAATGTGGTATACGAATGACAATTTTCACGGCGTTCAGAAAAAAACTGTCTCGGGTTGAGCTTAAATTTTTCCTCAGGAAATGGTTCTGGGCTCTGATTACGAATCTGAGGCCCATTTGTCTACATTTGAAAAATTCCGTCTGATTCGGTCCGAAGCTTCCAAATGGGGAAATTTTGCTGGCCAAACGCGACTTTTGACGATTTTGAGAACGCTACGATAAAATTGCGCTTGAACTTCCACATAGGGTTAGTCGATCTGCCTGACACGAATCTGCAACCCGTTTATCGATTTTCCATAGATTATGGAAGGTTACGGTGGGTATACGGTAGCTCGGTCAGACTCGGAGTTGACTCAAAATTTCCCCGTGGGTGTTATTTGGGGCGCTGAACACAAATTTGAGGTCTATTTTTCGATTTCCGGAATTCGAAGGTAGGCAACGCCAATCGAAAGGCATTATGCCTACCGCAACCAACAGTATCCCTGAGTCTAGCGACAAATAGTCTTCTAATTCGGGTGAAACGCCCTAAATATCCCTCACTTGAAAGTTTTGAGCCGAATCCGGAAACTTTTTTCTGAACACACCAAAAATTTCCTGATGTTAATCATGAACTGTCACATATCTACACCAACGACAACATGATTTTCCAAATCGCCGCGGGAAGTGTAAAGCAGTCCCTAGTTAGTTGTACAATGTGGTGAATTGAAGAGTCAGGGTTATTAGGCGCACTAATTCGATTCAATTCAGGTAAATCTCTTGGATCTAGTGAACTCCATCTTCTGTATTCTCGGAATCTGATATGAAGCCACTAAGCCTTTTAGGCAAGTCGCTATTGGGAGAAAAGTCAATGTAAAGCGTTTTCCTCTAGTAGATTTGAAACTTTTATTAGAAATAAAGGAACACCCACGAATCTTCTCTGTGAAAAAACAGTGTCAAAATCCATTACGACAGCAAATGATAGGATTATCAAGGACGATAGTGGAAGGGAATAGATGATCGCATCTGCTCTCCCAGGAATACCAGGACTCTGCCGCGAAAAAAAGGTTGTGAAGCTCCGCACCCCGCTGCCGTCCCGTGCTACTAACTCCTTGAAAACTAAGGTAGAACAAAAAAGTATTTTCACATATGCAGGAAAATTTCGCTTGTTGAGTTGACATGCTTCAATTCCCCACGCGGTGCAGTAGCCAGACGGGTGAAGGTTCTGCACAGCCTGGTGTAATTTGTCAAGAAGTGTGCCCCATCTGATGGAACTTCAACACATCCACGACCGCGTATACCACCTGTGGGACACGCGTTGAGTACCGGTTCGGACAACGTACCCCACCGCTAAGACACACTTTTCAAAAATAGATTTGTCTGTCTCAGAGCAGCACCTTCGAACCTTCATATAAAAAATGTTATGACCTATCTAAGACACTTGAATTAAAACCTAGTGGTCCATCTGTAGGTAAAGTGCTACAACATATTTAGACTTTTTTGAAATCACAGAGGGCTGAGGTAGAAACAAAAAACGGCTGTAAAGTAACTTTAGAAGCACCTCATGATTTATTTTCCCTTCTAATGTTGGCTTTTTGGTAGCTTAGTAGAAACCCATTGTTTGAAACTCATTTATTTATTCCGGCACGTTGCAGCTCAGTTACCCTAGCTCTGCTCTTGAGTAAATGTTTCTCGGAAGCGTAAGAGTTTCGGAAGATCCAAATCTGACTGTTCATTCATCGTGCCTAGCTACAATATACACACAAAAAAAGAAAAAGCAGTTAGCCGCGGAACGTCATTAAAGGCACTGTTCACGATGAAAATCGTTTTTCTGGTTCTCCACCTATCCTGAAGACGGCCCCATGCTGATTTCAATGATGTCTCTGGAATCGTGCAAGACTTCCTGGGAACGGAGTTATGGTCTCTCGAGAACTGAGCGAGGGAGAATGGTGGACGAGTTGTCCGAGGCTTGTAACTTCCGTCTTTTGCAGCCAATGTGCGTGAGCTGACCTAAGTAAAGAGAGAAGTTGAGAATGAAGGGAAGAACGGGGCTTTTGATCGGAAACCATCGCTCAACTCACGATTTCTAGTGTCCCTTTGTTCACGTCGAGGGGCGGGAAGTGGCGGGACTTGCAGGAGGATGGGGGACAGAGCGGGACAGAGCGATGGGGCACGACATACGTGTCCTGACTTGTGGCCAACCACGATAGACGTGTCCTATCTTGTGAGCAACGGCGATCTTCAAAGACGCCGACTGCATTGCTCCTGCCCCAACCGGCGCGTTCTTGCATACGGCCCCTGGGTCTTAATTTGTTCATATCGAGGGGTGGATCTGGAGCACGGGGCGGTTCTGGTACACCAAAACGCTTGTTCGCAGCCGTTGTGTTGTTACTCCTGGCTCGTTTTCTGCCGTTCTTTTGACACTGGGAGCCTAGGGTCCTTCTCGCCTATCATTTCACAGCGGAAAGTCAATGCTGATAATCATCGTGAGCGCTGTCTTTAACCCAGCCGAATTAGCATATTCGCGATCCTTGTATACAGTGCGTCTAATTGTGTATGGAGACATGGTTCTTCGAAGATAGTTTGTCAATGTCCTGCTACTCTCCTCTCACCATGAGGGGCAAACTCAGAGCGTTAGGAAACCCATTAAGGTATATTTTGCTCAATATGTGCGCGTGTATGATTGAGTATGTCCAAGCGAGAAAGGTACTGATCGGAGAATCGACAAGCAGCACGAACGCATGCCTTTTACCTGAAATATCCGGAGTAGTTATGGATTAGGTGCAGAGGTCACTGAGTGAAGATAGAAGAGAATATGTTGGTTCAATCTCGCCCGTAGCCAAAGGTTTTTGATGAGGGCGGAAAAGAATTCAAAAAAAAACTTGCCATCTCCGAGATTGATGGCCGATCACACGGACGACTGGTCGGTGGTCATGCGGAACCCGATGGCTGACACATGGTTAGAAGAAAACGTATGAGTGAGGGTCGCTGCAGGCCGCGCCGCCTTTATGAATAGCGATAGAAGCGAACGATAGAAGCGAGTGCGGGTGAGAGGGGGAACCAGTGCTTTCCCCAATAGCGGCATTATACCTACTTATGATGCTTTCTCATAAATTGTTATGAAGTTCGCTTTCTCATTGCAGCGTGTGAAGGTGACATGAACAAGGGAAAGCAGTGCAAGAATGGACTTTCAGTTTTGTCATGATCTCGTTTTCAAGCCAACGTTCACGTGCCTTGCGTTAACATAGTAGGGCTTCCCTTGTAAGATTTTTTTCTGTGTCAGGAAGTTTCACAGGAGCTGCCGATTTATGGAGTCTTTGAAAACATCTGTTTTCCATCAGTTTACAAACGGACATCTTCAGAGAAAAAATACTGACGGCGCTGTCAAATATTAGCTAAAGACAAAAATCTAATGCGTATGGGTTCAAATAATTTTCCAGTAGACAAAGTTAGGTGGGGGATGAAGCCAGTCTGAAAGGCGACTTTGGCCGCCAGATATAAGGGTAGATCAAGCAAAATGTTAATGAACCATTTCATTGTCTCAAGTGTAAAAACAAGGTGAAATAAACATTCCTGTGATACGTATACGCGCTGATCACGAGTCTACAATAACCTTTTGGTCGTATACCAGCTGATACGGCATGGCCGGCCCATCGACGAACATTGGAAACGAGTTGTCCGCAATACAAGTATACACACCGCTCATTGACGCCTCAGCTTTTGTCAGTATAAGATTGTCTCCATCGTACTCAACTGACGCTGATGGCTCTGAAGTATAGTGCAAAATTTAGTTCAGAATAAAATAGCCTTATTCATAAAAACACCGTAGATAGGGTTGCTCTCATTCATCGGACCCCTATCGGTAGTGGACATCGAAACCATTTAATGAAACCAAGGTCACAGATCGCTTATCCAATCGCATAGGCTCTAGATAGTATAGTCCTCTCGCCGCACGCACCACGCTCGCTTGCCACGTCATTGATCAATCTTGCCCGTATTGATCGATGGCACTGTACGAGAGCTGGCTACATGGATAGGCGAATGCGCACGGAGTTTCCTATGCAGCAAATCTGTACAGCGACTTAATACTTAAGAGATTGCGCGCTCCAAGGCCAATTACCCAAATATTTGTGGTTTTCTGGGCAACGTTTTTCATCTTGACCATTGTTTTTAAAGGAAGGGTCTGCCCCAATTCTGAAATTTCTCTCTAAATCGGAGGCAAGCAACAGGTAGTCCTAAGGAACTCACGAAAACTGCGAAAAAAAATCTTTTCCAAGTTATTCCAGCCATTTTGGTGAACAACCGTGCCACAAAGGTGTGGTAATCGACCAGATTTTAGCCATTATCCACGAATTCTAACTGCCGAGCAAATATCAGTCCTGCCATAATTATTGTGAATAGCGTAATCCCTGACTTTGAGGATGTTCACTCCAAATATAAGGACAAAAGCTTGTGTGAACGTCCGGTTGGTGTTTAGTTAGGCCAGTCAAATTTATCTAACGGAATGTTGGTAGTGTCAAAATTTGAACAGGACACTATACAGTTTGGTCCAAGAAAAACATTTAAAACTCATCGGCGGACGACGCTGTCGGCTTAAATCTCAACTGCGGGTGGCGGTATGGTAAGCTGATCAGATGCGCTCTTCTCTCGACCGGAATCGATTAGCAGGCCGGCGCAATTAACCGCCGCGCTAGCCCCGGGTGATTTCTGAATGTTTTTTCTTGAGGAAGCAAGCCACGGACCTAGCTGTACGTTTACGCGCCACTTCGTGGCTGGGGAGGTTTTGGCTGAAATTTTGAACTCTCACTACTTCTGGCTTAGGCTGAAATTGAATTTTGTGTTATAATGTAGTGTTTTTTTGGGAAACGATTCTTCGTAAACGTTGCCCTTATTTGAAGCGAGACTGTTCAATACAGTTGAGTGCAATGCTACAAATTTTAGGTGTTCCTATTGCTTAATTCTTAGAACGAAAATGTATCTAGACGGCTCACCTATAGCTCCTCCGTCTTTTTCCCACCGCACGAATGGCTGAGGGTAGCCGAACACTGGGCAGAGTAGGTCGACTTTACCTCCTCTCCCGACTTTCTTCACACCTCCACCCACTTTGGGTGGCCGTGCACCGAACTTCATAGAAGATTGATCCGGACGGCAGTCGGAGTAAGGGAGGAGCTGGAATAGAGTGTTTGGAAAGTCGGATAATTTAAGGCTGACATTTCTGGAAATAATCGGTGGCCCTTCTCCTTAGAGATCTCAATATTTTCACCCTTTAAACAACCTAGACCAGTCTACAGGCGGTATAAAAGTTAGCAAAACTGATTGAGGTAGCAAAGCCACTCTAAGAGACTCCAATAGAGAATTTGACGCCTTATTCGTTGGAGGCGCCAACAATGAGCAGAAATAACCATATTTTGGTAACCTTGAACCCACAAACGTAGAACCCTGCCCATGTCCCTGCTAGGCTCTGCCCTGTTTATGCAAACACCAGAAAATCGATCGCCGAAACATAATAAAGGTGCACACCGGCTCGTTTTGACGCTTAGGCATCTTTCATAGTCCTCACCGCAAGCGCGGCACGCTCGGGACGAGCGGTGGACTATGAAACTTTCCACCGCGCGGCACGCGCGGGACGAGCGGGAAGCCACTATGAAATATTTAGCGGCACCGCCATGGCGGTGCGGGTAAAAGTCGGGCCTCAACTGGGACAGGTACAGAAATTTCTGGCTTGCATTTGCGTGAGCGGTGGCGCAGGATAGTCCCAGAATTATTTATGTTGGAGTGGACTCAAATTGAGGAGCATTTATTGATTGAAACGGTGAAACCGCCACGGCGGTTTGGGCGGCGCCGCTAAGGCGGTGCTGATGGAGTATGAAAGTTCTTACCGCGTGTCCCGCGCAGTAAGAACGTTCATAGTCCACCGCCTTTCCCGCGCGACACGCGCGTGCCGCGCTTGCGGTGAGGACTATGAAAGATGCCTTACAGCGACATCAGAGTTCCAGTACAGGTCGCACCCCATTGAAGGCAAGATAATGCGGTAAAAGTGATATCGATTTTGTGACTGTACTGGAAGGACTGGAAGTTGTAGGTATCGAAAACTGGTAAAACAAACTCAAAAAACTCTATTGAATAGAAGGAATAGCGGTTTCTTTTGTCTGGATCAGAAGACGAGCTACACCGAATGGATTAAGATGGCGAAGCTAGCGACAAAGTGACTAGGATAACAACGTTATTAAACTTGCACGGCTTTTTCCAGGGAGTCATTATACGTCTTATACGTTGGAATCATTATAAAGGAACCAAAATATCTACTAAGTGATCACATGCAGGGTCAAGCAACACGTTGGAAAAACTGCGATCATGGTTGCGCTTCCCCCTCCAGCGATGCCGAATATGGCGACCCCCCTCCACCATGGCCGCTTCTTCTGCTTTTTTGCCACGCCCACATTCTTTTACAGGCCATAAAACGGCCAAAGTCTCACCGTCGACTGCGTACCACGCGCTGCGCGACCGCACGCGCGTCGGAAGCAGACGAGTTTTGACCGCCGCGCGACGAGTTCCGGCCGCCGCGCGACGTTTCGGCCTCCGCGCGGCGGCTGAAACTCGTCGCGCGGCGGTTGCCAAACTCGTCTGCTTCCCAACGCGCGTGCGGTCGCGCAGCGCGTGGTACGCAGTCGACGGTGAGACTTTGGCCGTTTTATGGCCTGTACCTTAGATAAGGAATTTTTCTAGCTGATAATGATTATTCGACTTCTTTACTTTTAATTTTTTTATTAAGGTCAGTGATATTTGTGAAGGTTTCGACCATAGTGCCAAAAAATTAACAACAAAACATTTTATTCAACAATATTCTTTTTATCCAACAAACGCCCAACCAATATTTGAAAAAGTAGGGTTTTTTGAAATTTTTCCTTTACGAGCAGGAAAAATCGCTCAAAAGTGATTCTTTCAGTTTGGCCCAATTTTGCTTGTAATAAACTCAGAAACTTTTCGAACGGTTTTCCACACAGTTTCAGCTTGCCCAGATGTCAACCGCTCGTGGCCTGAATACTCGTCAATATTGCAATTGTCCAAGTAGCGAAAAACTGGTTCTTGGGGGCCTTCCAGTGTCATGCACAATGCTCTGATGGGCCGTAGCTCAGCGGATTTGTAAAATAGACCGACTATGGAACTGAAAAAAGCAAAGCTGCGCTTATAGAGGGAGACATAAAAAAATTTCCCCGTTGGAAAAAGTGGTGTTAAAAGACCGTTTTTTTCAGATGGCCCTTACAGCCTTGGTTTTCACTTTTAGAAGGCAGCAGTCGAGCAAAAGATGCACCTACTAGATGGTTATCGAAAACTACATCAACTAGATTTTTCTTAAAAAATGTTTTTTGAGGTTTACTCATCCTCGTGGCAATACCAAAGGCACCAGAAGGTCCGGAAAACCCATTTTTTCGATGTACCGAAAAATCCGATTTCGACAAGCATTCAGGTGGCCAGCGGTTAAAAAACGGTCTGATGGGGCTGAAACTGTGTTTCTGAGTTAATTACAAGCAAAGGAGGAGGATAGTACATGATGAAGATATACAAAATCACGACAAAAAAAATCCAGCTAATAAAGTTTACGATGCCTATTCAGTAGGTGCACCTTCTGTCTGACTGCCTTTCAAAAGAGAAAACCATGGCTGTAAGGGCCACTTGGAAAAAACGGCCTTTTAGCACCACTTTCTCCATCGGGGAATTTTATTTAATTCTTCCTCTATATGCGACCTTTGCTTTTTCCCAGTTCCTAAGTCGGCTTAACTTACCGAACCGCTGAGTTACGGCTCATCAGAGCATTGTGTATGACACTGAAAGGCGACCAAATGTAATTTTTTCGCCATTTGGACAATGGCAATTTTGACGAGTATTCAGGCCACCAGCGGTTGACATACGGGTCTGGGCAATCCGAAACTGTGTGAAAAACCGTTTGAAGTGTTTCTGAGTTGACTACAAGCTAAATCGGGCTAAAGTGAAAAAACACTGTCCGATTTTTCCTGTTCCTGCACATGGTGAGGTAGGAAATTCAGAGAATTTTTTTTTGGAAAAAATCTAGTTAACGTAGCTTCCGATAAAGATCTGGTAGGGGCATCTCTTGCTCGACTTCCGCCTTCTAAAAAAGAAAATCAAGGATGTAAGGGCCATTTGGGAAAAACGACCTTCTACCACCACTTTGTCCAATGAAGAAATATATTTATTTTCCCTTCTATATGAGCGGCTTTGCATTCTCTGCTTCATCACTCCATCTGTTTCACCAAACCGTTGAAATACGGCCCATCAGAGCATAGTACATGACACTGAAAGGCCCTCAAAAATCATTTTTTCGCTAATTGGACAAATGCAATTTTGACGAGTATTCAGGTCACCAGCGGCTCGCCGACAAATCTGAACAACTCGTCGTTCTGTAGGACACATTCTGTGGTGTAGCTAAGTTGAAATCGAAAAAAAAGGTTTCGAAAAAATCGGCGGTGCGACCCCACCAAATTTCCAAGTTTGGTGGCGACGCCCCACTTTGGCAAATTTCCAACATTGCTTGACCCTGTGATTCACAAGGCACAAGCAAAAAAAAACCCTCCAGCTGCTTTGCAGCTGGAGCGATAAAGGAGTGTGTTCGAATAAATCTGGAGGTGTTAGTGTTGAGAAGCGAAGCCCGTGCGAAAAATGGGAAGAGAAAGGATGTTCTGGTTTATCAATATGGCGCGAATACAGCCATTTTTACTTGAATTTTGCGTGTGCAAAGGGGTAAGCGCTCTAGCAGAAACAGTAAAACCCCATTGACCATCCCAACCGTTTTTTCTCCAAGTTTGAGAGGACAAGTGCTTCGAATAGAAAAGAGCATAAAGAATTTGATATCCTCATTTATCTAAATCTCAGCAGAATGATATACTCGGATTATTCAATTGTTCGGAATGATCAGCGGTGGTAGTAAATGGTTCTCAGTGCAAGAGTAAACTCGCGGTGAGTTTGCTGTAAACTACAGTTTAACGCGAGCTTTTTATTCGACGATTTTTAGGCAGGAAGGAAGTCAGAATTGTCGAAGTAACGAAATCGCATGCCGCGTTATGAGCCGCTAGATATGTATGCATAGTGTAAAAACTTCCCCAGAAAATAATTCATCCTATCCCTTTTTTTCGGGAAAAAAAGGGTGATCTTGAATTTTTAAATTTTTCGGATCTACTTTCAGCTCGCGTTAGGTTTTTCGCGGAAATCCAACCTAACGCGAGCTGGCAGAGAAGTTGGAAAGAGTGTATGAATGCAGTAAAAGATAGATAGCTACCGTAAAAGTCCTCCGAAACTCTTCTTCGAAAGCTGTCGATATTTTTCCTCATTCACACACTAGTTCCACTTTCTCTGTCAGCTCGCGTTGAACTGCAGTTTTGCGCGAAGTTAACGGCAGTGTTCACGATAGATTTCATTTCCAATATCTCCACGTTTTACGGGAGGTCTGGTGCCCTATACAGTAAGGCATGCCCAAAAAGGACGCGATAGTCTCGTTTTTAAGCAAAAATAGGCCCTCCCCTAATTACGTTGATTTTTGAGCGTGGAGAAATTGACCGCTATGAAGGTTGATGCCTATCACTGCATACCAAGCGATCAGCTCACTTATCAGCCCTTCCTTGACTTGATCATTCCTCTTATCTGAGTGTTCGTTTGTTCAACCGAAGCGGCAGAAATGGGGCACGGGGCGGTTCTGGGACTCCAAAACGCTTGTTCGCAGATTTATTCTTCCAATCTTAGCTCGTTTTCTACGGCTCTTTCGGAATCGGCAGCCTAGGATCCCTTTCGCCAATGAATTCACTGTGGAGAGCCACCGAGAATGATCTTCGTGAACGCTGCCTTTGAAGGCACAGTGCACTCTCAGACAAGAATTTTGTGATTTTCATTTGATTGTGTAGTAGACCCCTCCTGTATGTATACCACGGGCCAAGTGCGAGATCTCAATCCCTTCAACCAGGCGAGATATGAGCGACCACTACAGGCGCAGCCTCGACAGCGGCTAGATGGATGGATTAACTCCCAACGAGTCTCCGTTCTTAAGTCCATTTCCGGACTGTCTTCTCATACTGGCTTGCTCTCGCGCAACGATTGTGAGTGAAAAGAAGTATAGGCCTGAGACAATTAGTCCACTAATTTACCACCCTGAAAATATAGGCATCTTTAAGGAGCCATAACTCTGGGCCAGTAGCAATCCCCCCAATGTGGTGACTTCAAAGAGGCAGACAACCTGAGGTCGGTGACGCCTAGATGCCTCCTAAGTTTGCGACCTTAGAACGAGAATCATTTTTGAAGAGTAGCGTTGAATGCAAAACTCTCAATAGTCGACATATTTGAACCAGCACCGCACCTACCTACGAGACGGATGCCCAACACAGCGCCTTAGACCGCTAGGCCACGTGTTCATGCGTGAGGGACTCTTTCTAATTTCCTACATACACTCCTCCACAGTTCTTCGTATTCATTGTAACTTTGATCAAACTAGCAGTACTAAATATGCATTTCGCAATGTGCAAACGCTTCTATCTTTCGGATTTGATAAGTTTCCAACGTTAGGGGATGGGATTTCGGAATTTTTCACGGCACTCATCAATGCAAGAGAATGTTAGATTCAAAAAACTATTTTGAAAATTTTTTGTTGGATGACCTCTTCCCACTGAACCAGGATACACATACTTTGTAGTATGATTTTCGGGGAGCGAACCTCGTGTTTTTGTCACAATGTGCCGAAAAATTCAAAGGATTTTTTTGAATTATGAACAATTTTTCTCCTTAGTCTGTTTCACGCTCCTCAGTCAACATAGAAAGAAGTGAACTTGAAGCGAAAGAGGAAAACGATGTTTAGATAAAAGCGGCACTTAGATGAACTATTATACAGCATTTAGTAACTAGTACACGCGGATCACGTAAGTTTCATGCATTTTCTGAAAAACGAAACCGTTTTTCGGTCATCTTTCTTAGATGGCTTTCTAAGGAAATCTGATTGTATTTGTGGTGAGCGATTATTGGAAAAAAATTGAAAATCGTTGAATCGTTCTCCACAGCAACTTTTAGGAATCGGAAGTTGAGCTTAGCATAGGACTAAAGCACGTGAAATCTATAAAGGAAACGTATTCATAACAGCTACGTACAATTTGACGCTAATCTCCCTCTAATCTTCGCCAGGAATCATTTAAACATCAATAAAACCTTCGAACGTTTTGCCTGTCATTCCTGTCAGCTGGCAGTGGAGCTGGATGGCCGCCAGCGGGCGGGGTAAAATTTCCCTTGTCCGCCTAGACACCGACATAGGCCGCCGTGCTGTGCTGGGGTGATAAGTGGACAGCAGAATGGTCGGTTCGCAAGCGCTCCACTGCCCTTTCTTGAAGCGCACTTGGCTCAAAAAGTCCTCACCATTTGACGTGCTCGACCCTATGACCGCGGTATCGACCCAGCTCCTCTTTGCTCCGCGCGCTATTTCTTTTTCCTCTGCGGCGGTGAGCGAAGTCACCACCCGTTTCTTGCAGTCAGCCACCTTACAAAAGAACGCTCACTGCTCCCAGATGGCTGACTGCTATGGTCATTAACTTGAGCGCCGCCTGTGCATTTCTATGCCGGCCCGTCCATATTGATAGCCGAGACGTGATTGACCCACTCAGATAGAAACAGCCCACTTCCCGCCGGCCAAGTCGGGCTAGTCGACTTCGCGCGGCCCCAATTTCGTAGGCGTGGCACAGCACCCCACTTCCCGCTGACAGAGAGATTTGTGTGACTATCCGCGGACGGTCGGCGGGCTGTCGTGTCTTTTTGTCGGAGGGGCGCGGGCAACATTTCAGGCGTAAACATACATAGTTGTTGTGCAGTCACAGCACCTACAATTAGATCCACGCCTTTCCAAACGCATCTGGGTGCAAAGTACACGGGAGGGATGTTACGTAAATCTACCACACCTCGCCTCCGTCGGAAGCGCGCGCTAGCGTCGCGGCGTCGCACTGGGGCGCGCTTTCTAATAACCAACTGCAGTTCCTCGCCCGTATACTACTCTACCTAGGTGAATTGCGATATGTAGTGTATGCTAGGCTTACATCGGCCTCCAAACGGCGCGTATAGCTGCAGTGTTAGGGGAGACGACACCCAACAACGCGATTCTTGCAAAAATTACTAAGAAAAGGGAATTGATGAATTCAAGTGGGTTCGGTATACTAACTGCTACACATGTGTTCCTTCACAGTTTGGTCAATACAAGATGAATGCATAAGGAGGTGGTGCCCCAATATTCATCTCATTTGTCGTCTGGCAACATCGTTTCCAAATTTTTCAGAGTATAATCTACAAGACAGAAAGAATAATCTACAATCTAGAAGTGTGAAACATCGCAGAATTCGCTTTTTTTGTGAGTCATATGGCACTGGACGGTCCAGCTCCGGCGCCGGGTGACCTGCGCCTCATCTCCTGTAGTTGTTCATGAAGGTCCTGGACGTTGCTAGGCTTCGCTCTGTCTCTAATGTTTTCCATTCTCCTTGTCCACTGAAGACCTATGCATAAGCGAAGTGCAATTTTTTCACACTCGTCCGATAGCCATAGCTAAATCAAAATTATTCTCCAAAGTTTCTATTTACAGAGAAGCAAAGGACTAAATAACGCATTGAATTTCGGTCAACTCATTCGGAGTACAAACCATCGGCGCGGACCAGAGCATACCCCTTTTTATGACTTGAGGGTCTTAACGTGGCGGTATGGTGATTCTAAGCCTTTAGTATTGCGAAGCGGTACCTGAGGGCCGTGCCGAATGTATTAATACACCACTAAGAAAGAGAAAATTCTGAAACCTTGTATTCGTTTTCGTTGGCAAAGATGAGACAGACGACCGCATCGCTCCATCCTCGGAATGCCTTTCTTGACAATGAACGGCTAATCCCTCTTGACTTCTTTGTTTCTCACCACAGATAGGACAGGTGATTTGCTAATTTGCCAAATTTCGTTCCTCCTTCAGTTCATTGCACTGGTCCTCGGAGTACTGATGAACATTCTTCAAGTGCCGGTAGAAACTCTGTTTATGGAGCACCTTGCTGCAAACAGGGCACACAGAGTGATCTGCGTCAACCATATCAGAAGAATTATAATCCTTGTAAAAGCCGGCTGTTTCGAAAGAGGGCTAACATACTTCCCCAGCGCGGAAATTGTTCAAAATCAATTTGGCTCGTTCGAGTTCGAAATGTTCTGCGCCATATAATTGATTTAAAGGGGCTTGAGTTCGAAAATCTGGACATCGTTCTTAGAGAAATAAGACAGAAATTGAGATCTATGGAGAAATTTTTCATTTGCTTCTGAGCATACTTTTCCAAACACATCACATATAAGAGTTTTCCTGAGCAAAACTGTAGTTTTCAAGCAGTATAGTGCGCTCGAAATGACAGGTTTGAACATGAACTAACGGTATACCAGTATCAGCTCATCGGACTGTGCATAAAACATTGATGTACCACCTTCTTATGCATTCAACTTGTATTGACCAAACTGTGAAGGAGCACATGTGTAGCAATTAGTATACCGAACCCACTTGAATTCATCAATTCCCTTTTTTTGTGAATTTTTGCAAGAATCGCGTTGTTAAGTGTCGTCTCCCCTAACGCTGTAGCTATACGCGCCGTTTGGAGGCTGATGTAAGTCTAGCATACACTAAATATAGCAATTCACCTAGCTAGAGTAAAGTACGAGCGAGGAACTGCAGTGGACTATGAGAAAGCGCGCTCCAGTGCAACGCCGCGACGCGAGCGCGAGCTCCCGACGGAGGCGAGGTGTGGTAGATTTACGTAACATCGGAGGGAGGCGCCGGTAATCCTTATTCTCATCGATATGTCGAATAAGTTCCTGCTTGCAGCCGTTTCTCTTGTGAAGCCATTCATTAAGAGAATATATCTTCCATTTCCCCGCTACTCGCAGGGTTGGGCATCACTATCATAGGAGCGGTGCGGTTCTCAGAATGATTTCTTCATTTTCATAGTCGATTTTTTTCGAAAAACAACCGCTTCGCATCACGATAGTGATGATAAGACTGCGAGTAGTTCGGAAAGGAATGTTAATTCATATTGATGTGTAAAATCATAAACTCATGTATGGTGGATTCAACACCGTCTGAACGGTGTGAGTGCATGCTAAATTCGTGTTTTCCGTTCACACTTTAATTCGTTCATTTTATTCGTTATTTACTCAAGCTATTAATCGACTCAAGCAGAGTCATACTCTCCATGGTGTTTTCAATAAAGGGCCTTAAGAACTTGAAATAAAGCTAAAATAACATACTGGATTGAAGAGAAGCAAATTTGAAGTTGGTCAACTCGTATTTTTTTCGAAGCACTACAGAAGAGTAGAATGATTACAATGTGTGAAAAATATCATTAACCACGAAAAAGGTCTTCTCGTTCAAGTTTTTCTTCAATATTTCTGCTATCTGCAAGCAAACATCGATTCGCTCGATAAACTGACGTCACATAACGAGAAAATGGCCCTGCAGACAGAATTTCAGCCGTTTTCGAAAAAAAAGTCTAATGTAAACAGTTTTCCACGGCGTACACTGTGATGACGAATATGTTAGGCATATTGATCGAACAACCGTGCCAAGAATCCCATGGGTGCATGCGAGCCAAGAATTCATGCTTGGTCCCGCCGCGAAAAAGGGGTACTGTGGATCGGGGCAGCCTTTGGGAAATTTTTACCGTTACTGGCTTGTAGGCTTCGGGGAACCGATCGGCTCCTAACGTTAAAGCATGCCTGTTGAAGTGACAAAACATGTTTACCTGCAATTATCTGTCTTAACATGTTTGATCGATAAGTATGATTTGTTTAGGAGCAGGACGGTTCCTCGAAGCTCGATACTCGCACTCATCGTATTTGATAGTGATACCAACCAATCCTGGTTTGTGAGACCGCATTAAATGAAGATATCCTCAGTTTATCATTCGTTATACCTTATCTGACCCACTTTTTTCTCCCGTGGAAACGTTCTTCGAACGCACTCCCCGTCCGGTCGTCCACAGCACCAAATAGGTCCGGTAGTTGACCTATATCGTGGCTTTCTCCGGCAGGAGACCTCCTTCAGTGGCGGAGCTACTCACGAGACTGTGGCGTGGAATTGATTTTGGCTGGTGTACACTTTGTGCGCAGTGCGGGTATCCGGCGGGGGAACTTCGGTCATCCGCGGGACAACCGATCTTCCACCGTCATTCAACCGGTCTCCCACCGCGGTACAACCGGACCAGATTGCCGTTGACGCTATTTTCAATACATCCTTGGTATCCCCGGGTCCTCAGAGGGGACCTCGGAGGCATCTCTGTTGGCGTCCCTGCAAAAGGGGGATCCTACCACCGCCAAATAACCATCCTGGTGTACTCCGTATCTGTGGTGCAAACCGACAATTTGACTTCTCCCACTTCTGCTTGCGCCGTTGCACCCATAAGCGTTTTTGGATTGAAATCGTTTCGGGGCACTCAAGAAAATGAAATGATTCATCTATGAAAATGAAAGTTTGGGCTGTATCATATGCCTGATAGCGTTATCAGCCATTGATTTCGTGGAGACTCCATGGAAATACTTCGACTTCTGGGGTCATATTCGCCAACAACCCGCCGAGGGAATGCGAAGGGAAGCGGAAGGGATGATACCGCGCGCGGCAGAGGAACCGATCAACCCATATTACGCTATGTAGGATTAAAATGCAAACTGTGTTACGTATCGATATCACTGCCAAAACACAAAGATTTCATAGCGAAGCGGCCATTCTTCAGTTATGCTATTCGAAAAATTCCGGCGGTCGCGGGGAAGCCAAGGGAGGCGAGAGTTGGCCGTGGAGCGCGCGTTTTGTATTGAAATTTTACCTTATCTACCCTTCGACTACCCGGCGGGTTGATGGCGAATACGGCCCCTGGGGTCGTATTCGCCAACAACCCGCCGAGGGAAGTCGAAGGGAAGCGGAAGGGATGATACCGCGCGAGGCAGAGGAGCAGATCAACTCCTCTTCACCATGTAAGATGGAAATGCAGACTGTGTTACGTATCGATATCACTGCGAAAAGATAAAGATTCCATAGCGAAGCGGCCATTCTTCAGTTATGCTATTCGAAAAATTCCGGCGGTCGCGGGGGAAGCCAAGGGAGGCGAGAGTTGGCCGTGGAGCGCGCGTTTTGTATTGAAATTTCACCTCATTTGCCCTTCGACTCCCCGGCGGATTGATGGCGAATACGACCCCTGAAAGCTGTGTCAATCTTTCTCCAACTGAATCCTGAGTGCCCCCCCTAGCGGTGTCATACCGCTTTTTTTCCTTAGCGGAATAACCGCCCACCCCTAGTGTTTGAGTAAACACTCTCAACACTCCATCGGGACGAGGAGCAAGAATTTCTCACCCGCGCGTGCTGCGTCGCAGTCGGTGGGCATCGCGCGTGGCGACAGTGACTGAAAGGCTAAAAATTTGTTCGCGCAATGATCTGTTTTCCGCGTTCGGCGGGCGCACGACGCTCACCGGATCGTCACGCGTATGCACGCGGGCGAGCAATGCTACGGAGCCAGAATATGCGATAAATCATGAAGAATCAGTCATCGTAGCGGACCGGGTTGGTGTTGGGGTGTCGCCGGGACAAGCACGCTCATGCCGATCATTTTTCCGCAGGGCTACCGTAACCCTCCTTTAAAATTTTTCCAAGTGTCAGCACATCTTAATAGCCAACAAACATGTTTGCATACTTTCGACCTCCTCAGCCACTCCCAGCGGCTTCTCGAGGAAAGCGGTGTGTGAATGAATGCACACCGCTCCTCCGCTCTTATATACCCCGCATATTATAAGCGTGTGTTTACATTCGTTATCATGTTTTTGTTCAAGAATGGTTACGGTAACTCTGCGGAAAAAGTGATCGGCATGGGCGTGCTTTTGTCGACGGGAAACACCGGGTGGTTTTCAACCTAACCCCATCATTTTGATCATACCTATCGACCGGGTGGGTGTTGGGGGGTGTCGGCGGATCTTTAGGCTGAGTGAATACTTAAAATGCGGAGCAAGCACAGACATCGCATGAGATAGTCAAACATAATTTTCAACTCACGTCGAAGTTACCCTCACCCAGGAAATCGAGCTACTGGAAGAAAATCAGGCAACCCTTCACACTCACGTCAGAGTTAGGCCCCGGTCATAGTTGGATGAGCCGACGCCTCCAGCCCGATCGATACACACAGAATGCATTGGAAATGGGATTCAAAATCACTCGGTGTATCCCCCCCGCACCCCTTCGCACCCCCCAACACCCACCCAGTCGATACGTATGAACTACATGGTGAGGTGAAGCTGAGAAAATCACTCGATGTATCCCCCGCTCCCCCGCACCCCAACACCCCCGCACCCCGGTCGATACGTATGTTTAAAATGATGGAGTGAGGTTGAGAAAATCACTCAATGTATCCGACGCGGTCGATATCCATGCAATACGTGGATGAGAAAATCACCGGGTGGGCGGGTCGAAGATAAAACATTGCGTATCACTGGAAACCTAACCTTACTGCTACCTCCGTTACTTCACCATACTCTCCTTCACTATTTCTCTGAACATGTGCAATCCTGTTGGCCACGTAATCATCGTCACTAGCGAGACCAAGCGAAGTTTTCGCTTAAGAAAACTTTCCGGCGCGCCAACTTCTTGAGGCAGAATAACTTGTCGAAAAGATTTGAACTGACTTTCGTCTACCCGAAAGTTGCTGACCAAATGGACTTTTTTAAGCAGAGAAAATTTTGCCGCTGGCAATTTTTGAAAATCAAAAGTGCCGGAATTGAAAATCAAAAATTGTCGGAAATTTGGAGAGGGATATAAAATTTGGGATCAAACAGAGAAAAATAAGAAGCCAGCGGCGAATTGTCGGTTGCTACCGGCATCAGATATACGACTCCTTTCATCCCTTCTACCCCTATGTCCCAACCCACTCAGTCTTCCCTTCGATTTGTAAAGTCCCCATGCGATTCTTCTCACATGACCATCTCTGTCATTACAAGGACAACCACACCTCAGTTCATGTGATGCTTCCTTAATTGACCGACACCATGTCGTTCTTCTCAATAAATGAACTATGTATGAGAACTATTGTTTTCTTTGTTAAGCAGATTTTGATAAGGACAGACTTTCAACATATATAAAACTGATTTAGGGAGGTTAATGAATGGAAATAACTGAGCGTTTGCAATGCGTGGCGAACAGTGAATGGAGTGGGCGCAAATCTGCTTCGCTGCAGAAGTGTTATGCTTTGACATAAAATAAGTTGCAAAATCTCGTTTCACTCTCCAATCTACACTTTCTATGGCGTCCTGCGCACTCCCACTGGGGTCCACTCCCACTGGGGTATTGCACACTTTCTATGACGTCCTGCTCACTCCCAGTGCGGTTCTGCAGACTTTGCAAGGCGTTCTGCACACTCCCACATTGGTCCTGCACTCTCCCACTGGGGTCCTGCACTTTCCCGTCCTGCACACTTTCTATGACGCCCTGCGCACTCCCACTGCGGTCCTGCACACTCCCACTGAGGTCCTGCACACTCCCACTGGGGTTTTGCTCACTTTCTATGGCTTACCTGCACACTCCCACTGGGGTCCTGCACACTTTCTATGACGTCCTGCACATTCGCACAGGGGTACTGCACACTTTCTAAGACGTCCTTCACACTCTCACAGGGGTTCTGTACATTCCCACAGTGGTTCTGCACATTTTTCAATACGTCCTGCACACTCCCTTTGGTGTACTGCACACTTCCTAAGACGTCTTATACACTCCCACTGGGGTCCTGCTCACTTCCTATGACGTCCTGCGCAATCCCACTGGGGATCCTGCTCAATCTCTATGACGTCCTGCACACTCCCACTGGGGAACTGCTCACTTTCTATGACGTCCTGCGCACTCCGCGAACCCTAACAATTCAGTACAGCGCCCTTCGAACCAATGAATACTTTTCGCTCTGATTAGAGGGTAACCCTTCTACCCCCCCCCAAGATTCCTCATTGAGGTTTTCATGACCCACTGCTAAAAGTGCGCCCCACGAACAAACTCGGTTGCCCCGAGGCGCGGAATCGGAGATTCAGGCCGATTTTTTGGTAATCGATGAGTGTCCTACCTACCCGAATGTTGGTACCATTTCATCCCTGTTTTGATCGGCCATTCCAAAGATCCGGGGACAAACACACATACATACACACACATACATACATACAAGCATTGGGACATAACTGCTTTAAGTATAAGGATATCTAGTTGGATGCACCGAGTGATTTTCTCAACCTCACCCCATCATTTTAAACATACGTATCGACCGGGGTGGTGTTGGGGGGTGGGGGGGGGGGATACAGATGCAAATAGCACCAACTATGACCGGGGCCTTAGTGGCTCATATGATATCAGTATCAACTCATCTGATGAATTCGACCATATTGTGTTCATTTCCGTAAATATGAGCCGGGTCAAGCGGGGTTCTGCTTATTTTTCTGAAATCGGAGCGACATCCCCTCACCATCAAATTTTTTTCTCAGAATCCAGAATTTTTGCGACCCTCCCCATGGCGCGATTTCTGGAAAGTTTCAATTTGATTACTAAAACTCTCAGACGCCAAAAATTCGTTCAGTAGTCGGGCTCAAGCCTTCAAAACCTGAGCAATGCTACGACCCTTCCCTTTGGTGACCAAGAATATCGAGAATTTTTGGGATACCTTCCCCAAACTTTGATTTTTGTATCGAAATTCTCGCGATCCTCTCCCTAACCATCATTTTCGGGTCAAAATTTTTGCGACCCCCCCCCCTTCAAGCCCCGTTGTAAAACTTCGAAACCCCGCTTGATCCTGAATATGAGCGATTTTCGTCAGTATTTGATAGAAATAGAACAATATTTTATAGTTTTCAGAAGATTTTCAATCAAATGTCTGGGGTGCAGTCGCACTTCTCAAGTATACACAACGTTGGAGTGCGCGCATATGGAGGTGTGTGAAGGCTTAGAGTGTGCGGTCTGAGTTCACATATAGCCTCGGGCTTGGAAACAGCTGAAAATCACACTGCTTATTGAATCGATTAGCTGATTCCTTCATGTTTTGATAGTTTCAAGCTAACTGAACCCTCAGCAGCTCAACTTATCCTTATTCAGATTGTGTACTGCTCCAATCGCGTAAGAGGCGGGCGGTATGGAGCCACATCAACAGCATGAAGTGTATGCGCCGTGAAATCGTTCCCGAACCAGTTGGGGAAGGTGAGTTTTTCCGGATTATACACCTGGAAGGCGGTGATTCTTCACTCATCACGCGGATAATCTGCCTAATGAGGGGTTTAAATTAGAGAAGTGCACAGAAGAACCTGTTGGCCAACCGGTTCGGACACTGAAATCCTTCGTCGGACGCGGCGCGGTTTTCCTCAGCTGCACTCGCCTCATTGTGTTCGTGCTCGGATTTGTATTCGTGGACGGGATTTTCGGGTTTATGTGCAAAATTCAATTGGTCATTAAGTTTTTTTCTGAAACGGAATATGGTTCGAGTGGAGCTGAGGGAAACCGCGCCCCGATGCGAACGTGTAGCTACCGCGTCGGGTCCGACGAACGATTTCAGTGTTCGAACCGGTTGGCCAATAAGTTCTTCTGCCGTGACCGCCCGTTCGGACTCAAAACATTAACAGAGGACCGACATCTCTCGTGGTTGCCAGAAATTTCCAGGATTTTGTTTTGATTCCAGTTTCTGTAGTCCACTTCACCAGGTGGAAGTAGGACCCAGGGTTGAGCAGGCCGTTGTGGCGATTTTTTTCGCGACTACGACCCCCCGATTTTCCTTTTCTTAGAAAAAATCCCAAATTTTTTACGACCTCCGGGACCAAAATTTTTCAAGCTTTATTGAGTGTTTAATTGTCAATTTTGACAAAAAAGTGTAAATTTTCTAAACAGCTCTGTATATAATCTGCTTTTATATTGTTGAAATGCATACACCTCGCACGCGACTGATATCTGAGTGTGTTTCCGTCGGCTTTTCGTAGTCGGACCTGGAAGGTGACCTCGAGTCACTCACCAGAAGATCCACCGGATACCGGAGGATAATTTTTGTCGCCGAGGGAGGGCTTCCCACGGCTCGGGAGGTACCCAATGTGGGGTCACCTCCCCACGGTCCACGGTGGGTGCACCCACTGCGGACCGTGGCAGTGGTGACCTCTCTGGGGACCCCAAAGCGGATTACCACAGTGGCATGTCCCCGGGGCATGTCAGGCCGGAAAATTTTTGTGATGGTGCATTCACGGCGAAATTTCAGTGATGAAAAACTCAGAATAAGCCAAATTTAAAGAGTTTTATATCTAATGAACCCATCCTGGGACTACCTTAGATGGGGCAAGATTTTCTCATAGAAATGAATGGAAAACTTGATAAAAAGATGCTGCTAAGGAGCTATTCATACTTCCAACCTCTCGCTCTGCCAGAGCGGCCCGCGCGGGAAAATTGGTGAGTATTAGTGAAAACACGACCTCCCGCGCCTCCTCAACTCCCCGCGTTTCATGCCTCGCCACAGCGGTGTCTCTGAGCGTTCATACTCCCTCTCGCGCCGCCGAGGTATTTGTTGCATTATTTGTTGCAATAAATTACGTCATAGAAATGTAGCGGGCTTCAGTGAAAGCGCGCAATACGGCATAGAAAGTGCGCGGGAGTCAGAGTGTGCAAGACTCAGTAAAAAACGTGTGGGATCCATGTGGTAGTGCACCGGATGCCGCAAAAGTATTTACCCTTGGAGCGGGAGTGCGCAGGACTCCGCATAAAGTATTTGGGACCCAAGTGGGAGTGCGCAAGACGTCGTTGAAAGCATACGGAAATAAAATGCGCAGATGTTCGGAAAAGTTGCATTTAGGTTTGAATGTTTAATGCAAGGGTCAAAATGCTCGCCTCCACGCGGAAGGTACGCAAGAAACCGACAAGGCTGTTGTGCGATTATGAATCTTGGCTCAAATCTAGTTGGAGGGGGCCTTCAAAGAATCAATCCTAAAAATGAGAGTTGCCTGTAATATGAGTTTTCCGATAGCATTATCGGTCGTTGTCTATTTAGAAACTCTGTAGAATCACTTAGATCTCGGTATCCTTAGGGTTCATTCTCCATTTCAATTCTGAGTAGCTAGGTCCAAGTAGGTAAAACGGTATGGCCAAATCGATGGAAAACTACAGCGGAAAACGACATATCTTATCCAGCCACGTTATCAAATACCACTAGCATGGCTTTATTTCTAAAAACAAACCCACCGATTTCCGCCCCTCCCGCTCTGCCGTGGCGATGCCGCTGGAACATTCAGGCCCCGGTCATAGTTGGATGAGCCGACGTTTCCAGCCCGGTCGATACACACAGAATTCATCGGAAATGGGATGCAAAAATCACTCGGTGTATCCACCCCGCACCCCCCAACACCCACCCGGTCGATACGTATGTTTAAAATGATGGAGTGAGGTTGAAAAAATCACCGGGTGGGCGGGTCGATGATAAAACATTGCGTATCACTAGAAAGCTAACCTTACTGCTACTTCCGTTACTTCACCATACTCTCCTTCACTATTTCTCTGAACAGGTGCAATCCTGTCGGCCACGTAATCATCGTCATATCTAGTTGGATACACCGAGTGATTTTCCCAACCTCACTCCATCATTTTAAACATACGTATCGACCGGGTGGGTGTTGGGGGGTGGGGGGGAGTCGGTGGGTTACAGATGCAAATAGCACCAACTCTGACCGGGGCCTCATACTCCACTGGCGCAGCGGGAGGCATGAAATTTGATTCATACTCACCTCTTCTTCCGCGCGGGCCGCTCTGGCAAAGCGGGAGGTGAGGAGTATGAATGGCATCCGAGTAATGTAGACGGCAAATGTTCATCCAAATCAGATTTTCGCTGCTTTTGTGATTATACATATTTCCAAGACTGTAAATTCGTCGCACGTGATGATGATGGTCCAAGTGGCGCCGAGACGGCCAATGACATCCCGAACATTGTGGCTGAGCTTGGAGCAAGAGCAGATCCATTCTTAGGTAAGAGAGTTCAGAAACATGCTTTTCTTGCTTGTGCCCCGAGTCGCGTTTCATCTTGTTATCCGCCGCGTGCGAGCCACTACACCATGCACATCGGCCCCACTCACCTAAAAGCCTCACACGTTTTGAGAAACGTTGTTTTCTTACTGTCTGGTTCTCACATTTTCATATCGGTGACCACACAATGCTAAAGATGGACTTTGAATGTATCCAGGATTACAACATCGGACCATTCTGTGGTGTTTTGCCTTTAACTGCAATGTGCCTTTGCGAGTTCTGGCGATTTCTACCTTAATCAAACTTTAGCGCACTTTTTATCGTAGACGCTGCCGCTAATAAGAACACCAATGGTCATTCCAAGGCGGTCGGAGGGTGTGGAGCTTCGCCTCTTCGATAGAAGAGCGCTACCGCGCCGTTCATCGTATGTCGCAGCGTACATAGGCGCGTCGTAGGATGGATATCCAATGTGCACAGAAAGAGCGGTTTGGCGTGCCATTACTTATCACTTGGACGACGATTAAGCCACGTGGCGCAAGGAAATTTCGTGGCCATATCGTAGTCCAACCGCTTTGTGGTCAAGTCGAAAGCCTATCGTGGCTGAATAGAACCCCCCCCCCCCCGACTCCCTGAGATGGAGGCGGATTCCACCCCTTCTAAGATTAGTCCAATCGAAAGCCTCTTCAATCAATTAATCCAATCTTGGTCGATTTGGACATCCCAGTCGCCTGAGTAGTTCAACGCTCCGAGTGTCTGAGAGGCTTTCAAGCAAACTCGCCCGAGGAGGGCGGTGGGTCAAAGCTGGATGCAAGCAGCTATAGTCTACAGCAATGGAAGTAAGACATGGTGAGGTTGCGGACTCGTCTTACATACGGTAGTTTGTTAGTGGTATCATTCATTTTTCCGAAACAGCTGTGATGAATCGGTGAGGCCCCGGTCATAGTTGGTGCTATTTGCATCTGCATCCCCCGCACCTTCAACACCCCCGCACCCCCAACACCCCAACACCACCCCGGTCGATACGTATGTTTAAAATGATGGAGTGAGGTTGAGAAAATCACCTGATGCATCCAACTAGATATGACGATGATTACGTGGCCAACAGGATTGCACCTGTTCAGAGAAATAGTGAAGGAGAGTAAAGTGAAGGAACGGAGGTAGCACTAAGGTTAGCTTTCTAGTGATACACAATGTTTTATCTTCGACCCGCCCACCCGGTGATTTTCTCATCCACGTATTGTATGGATATCGATCGCGTCGGATACATTGAGTGATTTCCTCAACCTCACTCCATCATTTTAAATATACGTATCGACTGGGGGGGGTGCGGAGGATACACTGAGTGATTTTCTCAGCTTCACCTCACCATGTTGTTCATACGTATCGACCGGGTGGGTGTTGGGGGTGCAGGGGTGAGGGGGATACACCGAGTGATTTTTGCATCCCATTTCCAATGCATTCTGTGTGTATCGACCGGGCTGGAGGCGTCGGCTCATCCAACTATGACCGGGGCCTGAGTCTGTGTTCTCACCGATATGACTACAACTGTGTAGGCAATGAAAACAGCTGAAATGTGAGAGTGGAAACAAAAACTCACGGACCAATATCAGTTATTCCGAAAAAAAAATGAGTGATAACACAATCAGACTAAAGTATGTTAGGAAGAGTCCGCAACCTCACCAGGTCCTACTTCCATTGCTGTAGACTATATGCCTTTAGCTGTGCTCCAATCCCGCTAAAATATCGCCACGCTGTGTGGTTACACATAGCGAGCACTTCCAATCTGGACGTTAGTGCGGAGCCCTAGGTGCAGTTATAAATGATAGGAACTAAATAGTTAACGTCTGGAAAATTTCAAGCTACTGAAGTTGAATGAAATTATCTAATTCCGGCTTCTTCATCTTTTTCGAATATAAACTTGAACTCGATTCTCTAGCATTTTGTGAAAATACGTACATAGACTGGTGAAAGAAACATATTGCCTCTTCCCAACCAGATTTTGATAATCACAGCGTTGGCAATGACTATGCGCTTGACAAGTTGCTCAAGAAACGAAACATATAGCTAGTGGAGGTTTAGCTGTTGGAGCATCGCGGACCCTCTTCCCATTATCTATGCTTTTTCTTCTAGCATTCAACGACCGGGTTCTCTATTATGCAATGTTTATACAACATTTTTGGTCTGTCTGATGTATAGGTGGAAAGAATGGAAGACCTAATTTCGGTCCTCTACGGTCATCCATCACCGATTACGGTAAAGTTAAACCTTACATAGAGTATCATCAAATACACACTCGCAAATTTTTTCAAAATAGATTTCAAAAGTTTTTGTTCGCATAAGATCAACACAGTTTCAGTACAGTAGACATGTGCGACAGCTACAGAAGAAATTATTGCGACAGTATGAAATTACGAAGTATTTCTTCTGCATAGAGTGCAATCAAGAACTTGTTGGAAATAGAGTGCACTGCACGAATCAAAACTGCATTTTGTATCAGTGAGTTCAGAAATTGATAAGTCATTGTTTGATTTCATGTTTTTTGCAATATGGCTATTCAGCGTCACTATCAATCGCTCGAAACCTCTCCAGTCTCCGGAGATTCATGTTCTAAATGTGAAGAGCCAACTCCGCGATCTGATAGATGAACACTTGAAGGAAATTATACAATTCCATGGTTGGCTGCATGAGGTGAATGGCTGTATCGTTGTGAATTTTTATTGCATCTATGAAATGTTAACAGCGTGATTTTAGGGAACGGAAGCAACGACAGAAGTGATGTAAGGCTATTCCAAGGATCTCTATTCTAGTATTGAAAGTGCCAGTGAATTTCACAGCCGCCATCTAAATATCCTCTGTCTCTGGCTGTCGATGGGTTCGTACCGAAGAGGTTATCAAAGTATGTGGAGATGTTCTATTGAAGTTTGCCTAAGTTCTACATGAACTTTATTTGTAAACACACGCATCTCATATATATTAAGGCGGGAAGTGACTCCTTTGTACCTGCGCATCGACAATTTGCCTCTGCCTCAAAGCCAGTAATTTTTTCAACTCCGTGCTCGCAGGCGCAGCTTTTTCACGTGAAGAAGCTAAACTGAAAAAAGCTTCTGGAATGCTTGTTCAGTAGGTTGGTATTTAGAGAATAGTTCAAGCTTCAAGGTAATGCCACATATGTTCCATGGAATATTTCAGGTTTAATCTTGAAATCGCTGATATACAAGCGTATCCTCTTATTGTCGCTGTTGATGGCATCGACTGAAACGTACATATCAAGCTCTATAAAGGCGTCGCTGATATGAGCGTGCGCAGTATTAACTGCTACTGATTGAATTTATTACAAGGGAAGGGGCTAGAGAGTTAAACGGGTCGGCGAAAGTTAACATAATTGTTAGCCTCTGTGGGTCCCTACGGTAACATTGTGTACCAGCGCGACCCGAACTGTAAAGCCATTCTTATACCGAAAGTTTGCGACCACGATAGGTGCGGTCAACTGTCACGAATTGTGCCGGGTCCAGACCCACACAGTAGAAAAATGCTGAAACAATATCTTGCAGC
The DNA here is from genome assembly GCA_029168955.1 of Aplectana chamaeleonis. Classification (NCBI taxonomy): domain Eukaryota; kingdom Metazoa; phylum Nematoda; class Chromadorea; order Rhabditida; family Cosmocercidae; genus Aplectana; species Aplectana chamaeleonis. The sequence goes on from JAPDOI010001813.1 coordinate 123,172, forward strand.
ACTTATAGAGGTGGCTGGCTCGAAATGGGGAATTATGCCTGAAATTGCGACGGGTCTGTGGTAGGGTATAACAAATGGCTTAGGCTCGAAGGAGTTGTAAAAGTAGTCCGGGATTTGTGAAAAACCTATGCCCTGGACGATTCCATATCAATCTACTGCGGAAGGTGTGGACAAGACAAGTTAGGCTTTGGCAATGTTTTGAGGCCCTCGAGAAAACGGCCTGTTTTTTGAAATTCAAAGAAGAGGTGCAGTCCATGTGTACTAGATGGTATAATCTGATATTTCGTGAGAAAACTGATTTAAAACATTGTATACCCACATTCATAATGGTGCACTTCCTTCCGGCGGAGCTCAGACTCCCCCTGTGGACTACCACATCCCGCCCCTGTTAACCATGCGTAGCGAAGAAACCTTGCACGTGACTCATAACTTTAACGTGCTTATTTTGTCAGAATCTTCTCCAGGGTCAGGCTGCGGATTTTCGCAAGGGGGGGGGTCGCAAAAATTTTGGCTCGTAAATGAAGGTTATGGAAAAGCGCAAAGTTTTCGGACCAAAACTAAAAATTTGGTGAAGATATCCCGAAAATTCTTGATATTTCTGGTACAAAGGGGAGGATCTTAGCACTACTCAGGTTTTAAACGCTTAAGCCCGATTACTAAACGAGATTTCGGCATCTGAAAGTTTTAGTAATCAAATTCAAACTGCCCAGAAATTTTGTATTATGGAAAAAGATTTTGATGGCGTGGGAGGGGGTCGCTCCTGTTTTGAAAAACTACGCAACGCCCCGCTTGACCCTCACCTTCTTATCACAATTATATTTTGCCGTTAGCGACCGCTGTGCTGCTCGCTCCAGCAGGGATCATCCGAGCAAGCTAGGCTTTATAGTAGCGACCGTCTTCAGCTCATAACTTCTTCGAACAAGCAGTTCGGGTCTATATGCTACACAATTTCACTACGGAGGACAGAGAGGCGGCAAATTTTTCAAGGATAGTCATGTCACAGAACTGGATTGATATAGAGGGATGGGTACGTACAGGGCCAGCAGATGTTGTTCGGCACCCTCAGTGGACTTCTAAGTATGGGTGTTCCAAATGTCGTATCCCCGGAGTAAGAATAGATGCGTCAATGGCATACGTAACTGGAGAGGAAGATATCGTTTTACGTGATGAGGAGTCTTTTTTCGAGGATGGAATGGCGAAGCGCAATGGCCTAACGAGTGAATTGTGTTTCTATTTACTCTGCAGTGACTCTTTCCTATATATTTGCATTATAGAAGTGACTCCTACTATGAAAATCATATCCCCTCGTGCTTTTCTTGCTGATTCGCTCCACGTTTTAAGTGAAGGTGTCACCCGAAATCGATTACGCGGTTGGTTTTGATCTCGTAATGTCATCTCCATGTCGGTGACTTTTAGACTCTTTCGGAAAAGGATAGAAAGCAGTGGTTATTGACGGGCCTTTGTAATGCCCAATTGACCAACGGTGGCACGCAGTTGAAAAGTGCGTCTTCGCCTACATTTCTTAAGCCCAGTTCACAGAGCGTGGCGGAGCGATTGTTTATACCCGGAAGCCGCGTCACTCGGTGCCCGAAGTATGAACGACGCCTCTGAGAGTGCAGCTGAACGCCAGTTACTCAACATTCAAATCATGTTTTAAGATATGTTCAGTTCGGAAACGAAATTCCCTGCTCTCCGAGTGAGTGGTGAGTCTCGAGCGCGCATTAAAAGTGCTCTTCTTAATATAGTGTGTCACACGTATTCGAAGAGTATAATACTCTCTCTCGACGATTTGCCCGTATGCACAGCCTCTGAAATTGATACGGTATGTATTTATGAGATTCAGATTCTTCTATCATCGCCTCTTCTATGAGGTTTTCAGCTCGCGTTCGTTACATTTCCCCTTGGTGTGGCGATCGGAGCGGTCCGTTGTTCAATCGCCGCTATTTCGCTACTAGGGTACTGGTTGTGCGTGAGGATCGTTGCAAGATTATCGAAACTGACCGTGGAGAATATTAGAACTTCTCAGCACATCGCTTCAACAAAGGAGCTATGGAGGCAGCTGGCCCCGAACGTCTTTACCTTAAAAGCGCATGTTAGTCTTACATAGTCTTCACGATATATACAATCTGCTGCCAAAAAATTCAGTGCGTTAAGTGGTTTTTTGATCACGCAAATGAAGGAAGAAGTGGAGGTTGTATGGTTCAGTCTATCAGTGGTCGTCCGGGATCTTTGAAAACTTTCTATAGTGAGATTACAACTAAAAGTCGACTCCGTCTACTACTAGCCAGATGCCCGGTAGTTACTGGGATGGAAAAGTAAATAGCATAGAGGCTTCAAGTTATTTAAAACATCATTTTGGATGGAATAACTTTTCAGCATTAGGTACGTGCTCCGTAAAAACAAATGTAGATCCATGTTGGCGGGAAGAGAAAATGTCTTGAGGGAAATTCTGCATTCCAATCTCTGAAGCGCAAAAAAGTTGACAACAGCCACATCAAACGGTAACGTTTTAACAGTAACTTTGTAATGATTTACTAATAATTGATACAATCTATTAAAGAGTTCCCCCCCACAATTGTTATTGGACGCTGATGTGGTTTATACCTAGACACAGCAAAATTGACGTGTCCTGGTCTGGGAGCGGGAATCTCACACAAAACTCTCCCTTTCCGATTGGGAATAGCCCTAGTGAGTGTGCGTTAATTTAGGCTTTTCTTCGGTAGACTAATCTACATACGTCGTAACACCAGTGTCGTTCTAGCTGTAGAATCGCCGCTGTCAGAGGTTGCACTCTAGTGCGTCACGCTTATACTGGACACGAACTTCCTTCAGTCGGCAAGACCCTCATGTTTTCTCTAGAAGGATATGACGGATGTGGTTTTGCGGCGTATAATATGTGTCTACCTTTGGCCGTAGCATTATCTTTAGTGTTGTGGCGACCGTCGCCGAAATTCCGTTCGATTGCTGTTAGAAGAATACCGGTTGCTGTGATCCCTTTGCCGGTTTGCCGAATCTCGCCATTCAATCCGACTCAATGATTTGTCTCCCATATAGCTTATTCGTCTCCAGCATGCAGCTCGTAAGCGATTACAACTGCTTCTTTAAGCGCTTGTGTGGCTCTACTTCCAGTGTATAGATGCTGCCTTCCACTAATTGCCGCTTATCCGGCTTTGGTGGCTATGATTGAGTATGGCGATGACCGATTCATGGCGCTTCAATATTGTGTAGATTCCGGCAGGTCGCTAGGAGAGTATTTATCGTTCTATTGGCATTCTTTTTGAATAGCTAGTAATCATATAAACAAGATTCACAAAAGGAATTCCTCTGTTTTTTATTTCTGGGTTAGCTTGCCTTCTAATATCTCTAATCAAATTCCCCGATGCGAATCTAGCTTAAAGTGGGTGGTGCAGTGAAATCGTAACGTCATGTTTTAGTACATGTATGCAGTCACAAGGACCCCGCACCCGCTCGTAAGCAGAAGCCGTCCGTACCAAGCGCCGCGCAAAGAGCAATAGCGTCAAGTCGGGATCTTCTGAAAATGTACCGTTTGTCATCACGCCGATGAAGAAACTGCTCGGCCTGTGCAAGTTTAAAGAAGTCAGTTTCAGTTGAACCCCTCTGTTACTTTGTATAGCAGTGCTTTCAAGCCGAACGTTCGCCCTGAGTTGACCGCAACCACGTCACCACGCCGCTACGTCCTCTCCACGATCACTGCGCGTATCTCGCGGCATAATGGACCTCAAGAGCGCGGGTGCGAGTTATTATCCTTCAACAAAAAGAGAGCTGGGAACTTTCAATAATGTCTTTATATATAAAGGTGCTTTGCACGGTTCTTAATCACCTGATTTCATTTTCAGTGTTTTCCTCTCCCGATTATATTTGATTTTGTTTGCAGTGAATTTGTCCGGTCTGACGCCGCTTCGAGGAATAGAAGAATTTTTTCCTATAATGATGGCTAGACCTGTTGGATGACGTTATATTGGAAATAGAGGCTCAACAATGTTTGCGAACAGGCTACAGGTGCGTTTTTTTTTTTTGAGATTAATTGTTTTGTTTTTCTGTTGTTTTTTTCTCTTCAGACACATGAAACGTGAGCGTCCATCCAAGCTCACCACGGCTCACAGGAGCTGCGTATCCCCTCCCATATGATTCAGAATTTTGAAAAATCCTGAGGTTTTTGACCATTTCCGAAGCCAAAAGAGACAGAAAAGACGGAAGGAATATGTGGGCCCACCCCTCCCCCAATTCGATTTTGGCACCACAGTTTTATGAAGTCCCAGCACGTGCTGCCAAGGCGCAACCCTGCTGGAAACCAGAATTGACTTCTGTGTACACAGACTTCATGTTAGGAGTGTGCAGGACATTTATGCGGAACAGTGTACAGGACCCCAGTAGGATGAGTAGGGACGTCATAGAGGAACGTGTGCAGTATCCCAGTAGGGGTGTTCAGGGCCCTATAGAGGTGTGTTGCAGGATTGTCAGTAGTAGAGGTGTGCAGGACGTCATGGAATGTGCGCTGGAGCTCAGTAGGAGTTTGCTGGACATTAAGGGACGTGCGCACTGATTCCTCCTGTTTAATGTCCAGGATACCGTATGCAAGTCATGCCTCCAAATCAGACATATGGGCCGGCGCAGATGAGCCACATCAGCGAGGAACCGGTGCAAGTGTTGGCATAGAAACGACTGACCCTGGGTCTATCTCTAGACGGGGTGGGGCTGCAAACCAAGGTTTACTGATACAAATGATGAAAAACTCTGATAAAAGATGCACTGATACTGCTTTATCAATCATTGTTTCTATAGGAAACTTCCATGAAAATACTTCGACTTCTAGCCTTGCCAATCGGTGCTGTCATTTCATTTCTGTCTTGAGTGGTGGGTGCCTCTGTCTTGGATAGTGCCTTGACTCCTGTACCATTGGGTCGTTTTAAACTCATTTCTTCATTTTCTCAACTTTTGAATTCAAAAAGTTATATGCCTTGTTTCTTATCTGTAGGAGGTCAGCGTTGCAACTATTATCTTGCAACCTTAGCTTGGCGGAGCGGTTGTTTCCTCCATTTCTACCACACTATGTTTTTGTCAGAAAACATCAACTTGACTCCTCTTTATAATAAAGCTTATCATAACAATAGGATCGCGGCTCTCCTTTCAGAGATGGACGATATTGTAGAAGGAAATCCTTGGAGAAAAAGTTAGGAATTTGTGGAAAGGATTAGGGCCTCACAAAAGTTTAAGGATTACCTGAACTGCTCCAGGAAACGTCGTGAAGTTGTTTCATTAGATTTGGCTATCAAGCTGATTTTCTAAATGAGGTAGAAATTGTTGAGTTGATTTGGATGTTGCACTGGTACTATATTTGCAGATAAACATAATCATTAAATGTAGTGAAATTGTTGCAAATGCGATTTGGCAGGCGCTCTATGAGTTATCAGAGTCAAATCACGCGTCAGAAGGGGTTTTGCTTGAGCGTATATTGAATCAAATGAGAACAGGAATACGTCTAGCAAAAAACGTTTCCATACAATGTGAACTGTGAAAGCGTTGAGGACACGAAGATATAGCGTCAGTAGCTAACAAATTGTGTTAAATTTAGTTTTCATTATTTATTATCTAATCGGTGAAGGAAGGACTAGTACCTTAGTGGAAGCTACACTGAAAAGGCAGAATGACATTCGAAATCTTTATCTATAGCCCATAAGGCCACATTTCGTTCAGCGTTGTTGATTTAGAGGTAGTTTCTTTTCCTTTGTGGTTATTTGCTCGCCAGAGAACCTTCTGACGCGTGACTTGACTCTGATAACTCAAAAAGCGCCTGCCAAATCCATGTGCAACAATTTCACTACATTTAATGAATATCTGACTGTTTTGCTTCGCTTCGAGAGGTTCATGATTTGGCATAAAAATATTTGTGAGAAACTCGTTAAAAGTAGAAATACTTGGTGCATTTGATTTGTCATGGGATTTAATACAGAAGAAACACCAAAAGCTCGATGAAATGATGTACCACTGATTTGGATGTGCGCTTTCTTACTAAAAATCGAAAAATTGAGTCTGGTTTTGAAAGGGCCAATCTCGCGCACCTTGAGAACAATCGATTGTTCATTGTTAAAGTTTGCAAGTCTGAGCTCCTTCAAATATTTTTTTGTGGCTCCCACCCTATTTCATTTTTGACGAATATATTTATTTCAGGGCTCAGTAAAACGCGTGTGATTTGGCCTTTCAAAACCACACTCAATTTTTCGATTTTTAGTAAGAAAGCGCACATCCAAATCAGTGGTACATCATTTCATCGAGCTTTTGGTGTTTGTTCTGTGTTAAATCCCATGACAAATCAAATGCACAAGTATTTCACTTACTTTAACGAGTTTCTCACAAATATTTTTATGCCAAATCATGAACCAGCTCTCGAAGCGAAGCAAAACAGTCAGATAATCTTCATTTCATTCTACTGAAGGTTTCCTTCAGAGATGGGAAAAGAAGAAACAGGGCACTATTACTATCCTAGACGGGGAGCAGCAGGCCACTTTGAGTCCAAGACAAATTAAATGATCCACCACAGACTGGTAAGGCTACCAAACCAATTATTTCTGTAGAGGCTTTTATAAGCAATGATTGTTAAGCACTAATGTGGCATCATATTTATCAGAGTTTTTCTTCGTTTCTATCGTGAAGTGTCTTGAAATTTGTGCCCCCCCGTACCCCCCGCGCCTGGAGGATAGACCGCCGAAAACAGGCCGTTTCGCTGGCCTGTTTCGCCCATCGCTTTTCCTGCTCGGCAGCTGTAGGACACACGTTACTCTTCCCCAGCGAGCGCTGTGCACTCCCACTCGGGTCCCGATCCACTTTTCCGGGCGCTCTGTTTACTCGCCGCAGTTCGGTCCTGCCCACTTTTTCTGGCGCTCTACGCACCCCAGTTTGGGTCCCGAACGCCTTTCCGGCGCTTATGTGTGCACCTCCCGTTTGAGTCCCGCCCACTTTTTCCGGCGCGCTGTGCGCTCGCGCTTCTTCCCGACCACTTTTTCCGGCGTTTTACGCACTCCCACCTCCCGGGGTCCCGTCCACTTTCTCCCGGCGCTCTGTTTACTCTGCAGTTCGGTCCTGCCGCACTTTTTCTGGCGCTCTGCACGCTTTCCCAGAATGGGTCCCAGAACGGCTTTTCCGGCGCTAAGTGTGCACTCCCGGTTGAGTCCCGCCCGCACTTTTCCGGGCGCTCTGTTTACCTCGCAGTTCGCGTCCTGCCGCACTTTTTCTGGCGCTCTACGCACTCCCAGTTGGGTCCCGAACGCTTTTTCCCGGCGCTATGTGCACTCCCGTTTGAGTCCGCCCACTTTTTCCGGCGCTCTGTTTGATCTCCCAGTTCGGTCCTGCGCCCACTTTTTTCTGGCGCTCCTGCACTCCCAGTTGGGTCCCGGAACGCTTTTTCCGGCGCCATGTGCACTCCGTTTGAGTCCCGCCCACTCTTTCCGGCGCGCTGCATTGCGCTCTTGCCATTTCCCTGACCACTTTTTCCGGCGTTTTACGCACTCCACTCGGGTCCCGTCCACTTTTCCGGCGCTCTGTTTACTCGCAGTTCGGTCGCACTGCCCACTTTTTTTGGCGCTCTACGCACTCCCAGTTGGGTCCCGAACGCTTTTTCCGGCGCTATGTGCACTCCCGTTTGAGTCCCGCCCGACTTTTCCGGCGTGCTGTGCGCTCTCGCTAGCTTCCCGACCACTTTTTCCGGCGTTTTACGTGCACTCCCACTCCCGGGTCCCGTCCGACTTTTCCCGGCGCTCTGTTTACTCGCAGTTTCCGGTCCTGCCCACTTTTTCTGGCGCTCCACGCACTCCTGCTCGAAGTTGGGTCCCGAACGCTTTTTCCCGGCGCTATGTGCACTCCCGGTCGAGTCCCGCCCACTTTTTCCGGCGCGCTGTGCGCTCTTGCTAGCTTCCGACCACTTTTTCCGGCGTTTTACGCCACTCCGCACTCAGGTCCCGTCCATTTTCTTCCCGGCGCTCTGTTTCAGCCACTCGCAGTTCGGTCCTGCCCATTTTTTCTGGCGCTCTACGTGCACTCCCAGTTGGGTCCCGAACGCTTTTTCCGGCGCTATGTGCACTCCGCGTTTGAGTCCACTGCCCACTTTTTCCGGCGCGCTGTGCGCCTCTCGCTAGCTTTTCCCGACCACTTTTTCCGGCGTTTTACGCACTCCCACTCGGGTCCCGTCGCACCTTTCCCGGCGCTCTGTTTACTCGCAGTTCGGTCCTGCCCACTTTTTTCTGGCGCTCTACGCACTCCCAGTTGGGTCCCGAACGCTTTTTCCGGCGCTATGTGCACTCCCGTTTGAGTCCCGGCCTCACTTTTTCCGGCGCGCTGTGCACTCTCACTGGCTTCCCGACCACTTTTTCCGGCGTTTTGGACGCGCACTCCCACTCGGGTCCCCGTCCACTTTTCCCGGCGCTCTGTTTACTCGCAGTTCGGTCCTGCCCACTTTTTCTGGCGCTCTACGCACTCCCAGTTGGGTCCCGAACGCTTTTTCCGGCGCTATGCGTGCACTCCCGGTTGAGTCCCGGCCGCACTTTTTCCGGCGCGCTGTGCACGCTCTCGCTAGCTTCCCGACCCACTTTTTCCGGCGTTTCTGCCTCCCACTCGGGTCCAGTTACCACTTTTCCCGGCGCTCTGTTTACTCGCAGTTCGGTCCTGCCCACTTTTTTCTGGCGCTCTACGCACTCCCTGTAGTTGGGTCCTGACAACGCTTTCCTGGCAATATGTGCACCTCCCGAGTTTGAGTCCCGCCCACTTTTTCCGGCGCGCTGTGCGCTCGCTAGCTTCTCCCTGAGCCACTTTTTCCTGGCGTTTTACGCACTCCCACTCCGGGTCCTGGGTCCACTTTTCTCCTGGCGCTCTGTTTACTCGCAGTTTCGGTCCCTGCTGCCAGCACTTTTTCTGGCGCTCTACGCACTCCCAGTTGGGTCCCGAACGCTTTTTCCGGCGCTATGTGCACTCCCGTTTGAGTCCCGCCCCACTTTTTCCGGCGCGCTGTGCGCTCTCGCTAGCTTCCCGACCACTTTTTCCGGCGTTTTACGCACTCCACTCGGGTCCGTCCCACTTTTCCCGGCGCTCTGTTTACTCGCAGTTCGGTCCTGCCCACTTTTTCTGGCGCTCTACGCACTCTCCCAGTTGGGTCCCGAACGCTTTTTTCCGGCGCTATGTGCACCTCCACGTTTGAAGTCCCGCCACTTTTTCCGGCGCGCTGTGCACTTCCTCACTAGCTTCCCGACCACTTTTTCCGGCGTTTTATGCACTCCACTCGGTTCTTCCCGTCCACGTTTCCCGGCGCTCTGCTTACTCCCAGTTCGGTCCACGCCCACTTTATATACAGCGCTTGGCGCACTTCAATTTGAGTTTCGCACACGGGAGCATACGGTCCCCAGATGGACCTGAGGCCTCAACGTCTCTTGAATTCTATTAAAGCATTATCACAATATCATATCCATTTCTCTAAAAAACTTGACCGAACCAGCTTATCCACATTTTAAAATTCACAAATTTTCTAATATCTCGAGAACCACTGTGGTGGATTTTTCTGAAAATTGGGCAACGTTGAGAACATTTACTGCTCTACCTTTGTGAAAATCCCTTGTTTCAAGGTTTCTCCCGAACCGAGATTCTGGAATGAGGTTGTGCGCAGAAGCAATCCCTTTCAAATCAGTGTGCGCGCTTCGCGCGCACCATGCATTTATGTTATCTGCATATAGTACCACTAATAGCCATAACTCAATTCAACAATTTCTGAAAAGTTGGGCTCCGCAGAAAAGGTCAAGGGATTTGACGCATTGCTCTTTAAATGTCGTGAAATTGTTTTATTACCATGGATTGGGCTCTCAACTTGATTTTTCAAATGCTAGTAGAAATTGTTGAATTGATTTGGCTGTGATGATACTTCCATATGCAGCATAACATAATCTATTAAAAATGTAGTGCAGAGATTACTTGTTGCAAACAGAATTTGGCAGGAAGACTCTATGAATTATCAAGCAGATCAAATCACGCTTGTCAGAAGGTCCCTCTGGCGAACAGCAAATAAAGACAAAAAAGAAAACAGCCAACAATAGAACGAAACCTATGGCCTTTATCGACTAGAAATAAGGTTTTCGAATGTTATTCTGCCTTTTTCAGTGTAGCTCTACTAAGTACACAGACCTTCCTTCACCGATTAGATAAAGATCATGTGAAAACGAAATCTAACGCAATTTGTATTAGCGACTAATGCTATGTCTTCGTGTCCTGAACGCTTTCACGGTTCACATTGTATGAGAGAGGTTTTTCTGCTAGGAGTTATTCTTGTTCTCATTTTGATTCAATATGCGGCTCCAACGAAACCCCTTCTGACGCGTGATTTGACTGTGATAATTCATAGAGCTCCTGCCAAATTCCAGTTTGCAACAATTTCACTACATTTAATGATTATGTTATCTGCATATAGTATCATCACAGCCAAATCAATTCAACAATTTCACTACATTTGAAAATCAAGTTGAGAAGCCCAATCCAATAAAACAATTTCACGGACATTTAAGAGCAATGCCAAATCCTTGACCTTTTCTGCGGAGCCCAACTTTCCAGAAATTTCTACAACTTTTTACAAGGGTTATCCCCTTCTACAATAATCGTCAAGCTCTAAAAGGCAAGTTGTTTTTCTTCAAAACATAGTGGTAGAAATGAAAAGAAACAAACCACGCTCCGCTGCTAAGACACTGCGAGATAATGGTGTTGCAAACGCGGCTTCCTACAAATAGATGCAAGGCATATACTTTTTTTGAATTGTAAAAAGTCGAAAAAATGAAGAAATGAGTTTCAAAATGACCCAATTGTACAGGAGTTCTAGGCACTCTTCTGGACGGGGGGGCACGCACCATTCAAGACAGAAATGAAAAATGAACGGCCCATTGGTGGTAGAGCTACCAGTCGAAGTATTTCCGTAGAGCTCTAATAAAAACAATGATTGATAGCGCAGTATCAGGCCTGCTTTTATCCAGAGTTTTTCATCATTTCTATGAGTTTTATGCGTAAGCTTTGGGCCTCTAGTGAAGAGAAAATGTTGAAGGGGCCCATGAAAAGAACTTTCATTTGTAAAGAAAAGTCAATCGGAACACATTGTAAATACGAATTTGAATTTTGCGCCAAAATCATTTTTCGGAGTTTTTCTTGCATGTGGAGTTCGTGCCGTAACCAATTTTTCCTGTTATCTTACTATCCGTCGCACCAACATTCTAGGAAAAAGGGCTAGATGACTGGTGAGAATTGGTGGCGGATATTAGCACCTCATCGTCCAACGTTTTTGACGCGCCAAAGTTTACCAAGTGTGAGTCTACCGGGCTCAATCATGAAATTGAGCCTGAAAAATGGAAATTGATTTCCAGCGCGAACGATAGTTAAGTGGGCCAGAAGAGGACTACCGTAATCTTAGGAATGATGTTATTCGGCTCAAATCGTAAAACAAATTTGATGATACCCAATTGATCAATGATAAGAGTATAAAAAGAAGTGAAAGAGCGGTGTGTCTTGATTCACACATCGTCCCTTCTCTAGGGAGTCAGCAGTTGAGAGATCTGCCTGGACTAAAAAGCAGGAAAACATCACCACCTGTAGGGAAGATGAAGCAGAATTCGGGAGTCAGAACTTAGAAGAAATTTTAGAGGCCAACTCCAGGTTAGAGATTACGGTGTAGCCCTGTTTCTGGCGGACTTAACTATCAAAGCTTCTTAGTAGATTCTGGAGAGGCCTGGCTTTGCACTACATGGTGTCCTGGAACATTGAACCCTGAGGTCCTGCACACCCTTACTGAGATCCAGCACACATTCCATGCAAGTCTACTGCTCATCCTTACAGGGGGTCTTTGCACAACGTTTCATGATGTCCTGCACACACTCCTACTGGGATGTCCTGCACACATTCCATAAGGAAGAGTCCTGCTCATCCTTACAGGGGGTCTTGCAATAGCATGTTTCGCATGATGTCACTGCACACTTCCTACTAAGGTTGTGCACAGCATTCTACGACGTCACTGCACACACCCTCTGGAGTCACTGGAGTCCGCACAGGTCCCATGATGTCCTGCACACTCCTACTGATGTTCTGCACACATTCTACGATGTCCTGGCACACCCCTACTGGGGTCCTACACAGGTTCCCAGGTAAGATATCCCTGCACATCCTACTGGGTTTAACGTGGCACAGGTCCCACATGATGTCCTGCACACCTCCTACTAAGGTCCTGCACACTCCTACTGCTGAGGCTGTCCTTCTGCATTAACATCTCTACGACGTCCTGCACACACCCCCTACTGGGGTCCTGCACACGTTCCATGATATCCTGCGCACCTCCTACTGAGGAGTGCCTGTACAGGTGGTCCCATGCAGTGATGCATGCCACACTCCTACTGAGGTCCTTTGCACACCCTACTGGGGTCCTGCACAGGTCCCATGATGTCTCCTGCACACACTCCTACTAAGGTCCTGCACACTCCCACTGGGAGGTCCTGCACACATTCTACGACGTCCTGCACCCTTGCACTGGGGGTCCCTGCACAGGTCCCAAAATGTCCTGCACACACTCCTACTGAGGTCCTGCACACCCCCTACTGGGGTCCTGCACAGGTCCCATGATGTCCTGCACACACTCCTACTGCAGGGTCCTGCACCTCCTACTGGGAGGTCCTGCACACATTCTACATGGCGTCCTGCACACCCCTACTGAGGGGTTGCTGTAGTTCCACGACGTCCTGCATATCTTCCCTACTGCGGTCTCTTGCATAGTCAACCGACACTTCAGCACCACCCTGCGACGACTTCTTATCTTTGGTGCACCATCGCATGGTAGGCCAAACACGCCACGCTCAAAAACAACCCTTCCGCATAACGTCCCCTGTTTTAAGCCGGACGGTTTAGGAGTACCACCAATCTCTAGAGAGCAAGGTATTTATATGGAGTCTCTAAGAAAACAATGACTGATGCGAACGAAACCCGTCATTTTTATAAACCCCACGTAATCTTGAGAGGGAGCCGGTTTCCGAGTTTCCAAACGCCCGTTGCAGAACCCAGAAGTCATTATGGTGAGTTCTGACAACTAATTATTTTCGTCATTCCCGTGGCCGATTACCTCTAGTCACAAATTTTCGAGCGGTTTGGTCCACGCCTTCCAAAAAAATGGTTTTCAGACGGACGGAGGGTGGAGGCGGAGAGCGGTGGCGGAAGGAGGCGGAGGCGGTGGTGGAGAACGTTTTTTGCGTACTTTGAGAGGTCACTAACTTCAGAAAGCGGGGACCAGTTGGAATCAGAAAAAGTTGCACACATATGTAATTTCTTGCAGCGCGTCGAACTAGTGTACAGCTCATACCTCTGTTAGGTGATTTAGGTACGCGAATAGGTGATCTCATTTGTAGGGCATCCGCGCGGGAAGAGATCAAAGCCAAATCCTGGTGAGCGCTTCGCGCTCACCACACGCATTTCACCTCATTTAGAAAATCAGTATGATAGCCAAATCTAATGAAACAAATTCACGAGATTCTGGAAGTATTGTTGCGCTTTCCGTATTGAAGTCTGTTTACACTTAAAGGTATCGTACGCGCTGAAAAAACACCTCGCGGTTTTTTTTTGGGTTTGAATAATTGGTTAGGCCCGCCTGAGAAGGTTGAAGGTAGACTTTGTTTAGAGTCACCAACGCATTATTGTAAAAATATGAGAATGCCTGCTAAAGGGGGCGGCATTCTTTCAACAGCAATCTTGCATCAAATGAGAAAAGAAAGTAGCTGATCAATAAATGATACATCAAGTGCCAGTGTAATTTGGAGCTTATCATTTGTTGATAATCTACTTTCTTTTGCCTTTAATGCCAGATGGCTGTCAGAGGACCATGCAAAATTCTTCAGAACGACATTCGCAGCGCACAATTACGCCAGATAGAAAGAAATCTTATGGTGGACCAACCCTGAACCACAACCACATTCACAAATGGAGGGAGAGTGAAATTAATCTCGCCAACTGTACCCAACTGTGGACTATTGCCGACGATACGCCTTTTGTTAGTGTACGTCTTCATCTCGCTTGCTTAGGTTTTGATAGACCAAAAATCATATGCTGATAATATTAGGTCGATCTCGTGGATTTGGCAGCTTCTAGGTGGCAGCCATAGGCGTCGAGACAGTCTGTTCCAGCACACATGGCTTCCCAGCATTTCCGTTACATACTCATCCGTGTACGTATCCACTCTTACAGTAGAATTAATTTTGTTAGCATTTAGTTGCTTCCTTCCAGATCACAGAACCTTACAAATCTGATCCAAAGCTATTCACTGAGAATTATGAATCATCGAGTGGGCCGCAACTCGAATTTAAAAAGTCTTCCTATTCATGTGGAGACTGCGCTCCATAGGTGGGATCTAAATAGTAATGATGTAATCGTTTGCTTTAATCCTTGGCTTTTTAGGTTCAGAGTTCATGGAAGAAGCTGAGTAGGATTTAAGACACCCGGAGTTGAAACCTGGTGCTGTATTTTTCATCGTCTGAATCAAGGTAGGAACGGTAGTATTGAACCGATTAAGACTTTAAATGACTATGTAGAGATTTTCCAGGTATTTCCTATCACTGGGAGCACTGAAGAAGAACGTTTATCCCATCTGAAGTTTCTAACGAGTGAACGTTTAAAATGGCGAGGTCAACTATTCCCAAGCTTTTACAGAAAGCACTGTTAGTTTCCTGATTTATTATCTTATCATTTATCGAGGGAGTAGTCTATATTGTTATGTGAATGGTTGTATTCTTTTTAGGAGAGAGACATACGTTCCTACAACTACAATTCAACATCAGGCGAATGGATACCTTTGTTCAGTAAGTACGTTTGATCTTTGCGATATTGCAGACAAAGTTGACCACTCCATATCTTGTCTATG